>JABASD010003142.1:0-21705 GCA_019776165.1 Pogonognathellus flavescens
TTTCATTCGAATCGGCTTATGACACTTCTGGTGGTTTGCTTGTTAGTTCAGCGTCTATACAGCGTGCAGGACAAGGTATCTATCTGACTGTAGCTGGTTTAAGCATGAAATTCATGTAAAAAATCTACTGGAATGGAAAGTTGATCACTACAAGCGTCAGCATAGACAGCAAACAGAAAATGCATATAGAAATTGTTTATCTATTTTTTGACTTAACTGTCTGCTACTGCTACTACTACTAAAACAAACAGAAGGATCGTGGTCAATTGATTTGCTCAAGTTGAGTTTTTGTTGTAGCAAAAAAGAAGATCCAACTAACTGGTAGTACATACATTGTTATAAAATAATGCAACCATAAAGTTGAGTTGAGGTAGTTAGATCAGTAACAATGATAATGCTGCTATTTATACAAACATTAAGTATACATGATAAAATGATTATTTGAATAAACATTTGTACACTGTACGTGTATTAGCCGCATTTACAACATATACAATGCAACTCGATGCAAGTTTATGATTTGTCCGACGAAATGAATCCCCCCGTTTAGTTGTTACCAGCAAGCCTTACTTTAATTTGCCTTTGAATTGGCCACGCTAGTGAAGCTTCGATAAATCAATGTCCACTTTACGAAGAAGCTCTCTTACTTTTTGTTTGTTGTAGTAGAGTGAGACTGTATGTACATGCTACCTAAGAAGTTCGGGAATGAGAAATTGGGTTTGCGGCTAAGACAGGTATAAAAATTTGGTTGTGTGATATCAAGTACGAGGTAGGTACCTGGTGTAATACAAAATGAAAGATATTTATCTTTTAAACCATGAGACACACAACAAAAAATAAATATTAAGAAAGGGCTTCCTCCGCATTCATTCCTAAAGCAACGATTGCTCTAAGGCATTGGGTCTTCTTGTATTATCCTTTCAGGCTGACCCTCGTAGGGCTCTCTTGGAGCTGACTTATCTGGAGCTAAAGTCAATTCTACAGTAGTAATCTACTCACTTACACAGCCAGACTCTTTCTTTATTACAGACTACTAATAACAGTACTTAAGCAATTTATGTATGTTTGTATCTCTGTGTGTATGTTGTGTGCGTGCTACTAGAGTAAGGCAAGGTAATAATAATGACTAATGAATTATGTATGTATTATTCATAATCAGAATTACACACATACATATGTATGTGTACATGTGTTGGAGCAATAGCTCTACCTACTAGTAATATTCATGAGTGAAGCACAGCGTATACACATCATAACCTTGATCTAGCCTGTGATAAAGCAGACGAATACACATGTAAGGATTAACTTGTGTGATTAATCTAGTGCTCCAGACACCACACCACACAGCTACTACCACTCATTTATTATCAATAATAATCGTCGACAGTAATGGAATCTAGATAGGTTTCTAATGGATTAAATTCTAAAAGAGGGATGAGACTGAGGATAGGAAACGAGGCTAGAACATTAATCATGCTCCCGGTATAACGGGACTAAATTGAATCTAAATTCACTTTCTCTGTAAAATACACGACCATAAGTGCATGTTAGTTAACTTGATTAGTTAAGTACCTACTATACATAGAACACAACAGTTTGCATGTACCAGATGGAAAAAATATTATACTTAAATATACTCTTCCGTTTGAGTAATGTAACAGAGCTTGGTTCTATTTGTGTAGGTGCATGCAACGAAGCATGGGTAATTAATAAAAAGTAATGACAAAATTCTCACCTACACAAATTTACAGTTTTTCTACTGTCAAAACTATTTTTCCTATGCGTAAGTGTGAATATCTGTGCGTTCTGTCGCATTTCATTACCATTACAATTTCCATAACTATACTATGTACGTGTTCAACCACCGAAATGAATTTCTGTAATTAGATTGTGTAGCATAATTGGATTGAGAATTAGCGTGGTCGGATGAAACCTTAATACAAGCGTATTATTTTCTGTGTATGTATTTTGTAGGGAATACTTACATAGGTATGTAGCTAATGTAACATGTACGGTCGGGAAAGAAGAGATGTACGCACCTAAGCAATGTGGAGCAGTTGAAATATTTAAAATTACATTTGACATGTGATGAGGGGAGATACAAGGAAATAAGAAATCGCTCAAGGGAACACTAGTGGATAATGAAAATGTGAACTAACGATTTGGACAGGTCGTTTAAACTCCTCTTTGTTAGAACAGGTAATTCTGTAACACTTACATTTAAACAAACTACAGATAATAAACGAGCATGTGTTCAGAGCAACACGCCTAAAATATTATATGCCGTATACCTTTTGAGGCACACAGTACTATAGAGATGCTATACGATTACCCGTGTACAGTGTAAATAATACCAAAGGGGAAACATACTACATAATCAACATATTATACAGATACACACTATTTGGTAGCACAAGACGAAACGAAACAGACATTTAGAGAAAAAGTTTCGAAAGACCGCTAACCATGCAACTGACGCGTTGAAGAGTGTTCCAGCATTCTTGAAGAGTGCGTTCATTGAGATGAAATGCATTCCTGGTGGACTGCTACATGAGATCAGACACAAGATACAGAAAATTCATAATATGAGATCAGTAAAGTTTCAAAGAGACCAACTTCAACGGAAGGACAAACAGAGACAGAAGCACATTGACTACATACAATATTAGTATACGCATATTATTTTTATATACACAATTGTCATTTTTGTATATATAAAACATAAGATAGTAGTATAGTAATTTCCAGTTCTACGTATATGTACAGATACTACTAACTACGACAAGACTAATTTATACACGTAATCATCATAATCATAAAGCATGGCAACAGAAACAAAACGAAATCAAATTATGCTCAATTACTTAAATGACACCTACTTGCTTGAAGATAGTTGTCGTAGTTCAGAAAAGGCACTTGAGGAATTCGACTTACACAGACTTACAATTACTTATTAGGTATTTTATTTATAATACTTTAAATTTTAATCTGAACTTACAAGTAGATAGATGTGTAAGTTACATTTTTAAGATTCCTATAGGTACGTGTTAAGGTAACATGTACATATATAGACCGCGTGTGAGTATATAGGAATTGGCACGCTATGTTATGTTGCTATAATCATTTGGCAGTAATCTCAATATATTGAAAATAGTAAATTAATATACAGAGAAGATTAATGTGTGTAAAAGATGAAGTATTGTTGTATGTATTAGGTACTCTACTTGAGGCGCACGAAGATTTACTAGGAACCGTTATTATCACACTTGTGTATTTATAGGAGCAAATATTGTACAGGTAACTGTATCTACATTTTGTAGAACATACCTAACTACTTATCAATCTCGTTAAATTTGGCATTTGAGTACTTTTCGCAAATTTGGCTGACAGAAGATAACAACATCATCTTGCTGTACACAAAAGAAAATTGCATTCTCTCTAAACTTGTAAATGAAATATTATATTGAGGTATAATGTAATTTTGCTTGATATTATTGTATCTACTACGGTATAAGAGTTCAAAAATATTCAGTTACAAAAAAGAAAAATATACAAATACGGTTATAGTGAATTAAAATGCAAAAGAAGACTTTCAGACTTTAGTGTGTATGTTTAAGGAATGTTGAGAGTGAGAGTAGTAATATTTACTTCCGTCACCTGGCATAATAAACCCTATTTCTATTGCCGATAATTCACTTAATTATATTGATTGCTTACAGCTATCACATGATTAGGAATTCAAGTGCTTATCGAGAAATGACATTGTGCTCTTATTTTCAAAGTGCACAGTAATAAAAACAAGATAAAATTTTGAATTTAGCTCGACGAAGACATTTTACCCGGGTGAGCGCATGCCGGACACATGTATATTGCTATATCCACATGTAACATCAACGTGCACCATGCAAAGGCTATCTTTAATAACACTTTATAGTATTTTGCCCGTTTGTTACATAAGTATCTGTATAATACACAGCTGTGTAGCTAAGAAACCCTCTAACGTCTGAGACGGGAATCTAAACAGTCGGGTATTTTGCTTTCACCACCGAGAAAATACAAGTGAAAGTCTTCTAGACACCGCAGAGCTTCGCTCTGTTCTCTTCTTTCTACTTTGCAATACTTTCCGTTAAACTTCTACTTCCACTGCTGGAGAAATCAAGACGGATCCCGAATCTCCTGCTTTGTAACCTTTCGTTCAGAACACGCATAAAATGTGCCTTTCCAAACATACCAACCAAGCAAAGCTTTGCCTGTACTTGTACCAAGCTTTGCTCCAGCAGCTTATTCCCTTGTAGCCCATTCCCCCAATTTCCTCAAGAAATATCTTAATTCACTTTAAACATTATTATACTAAAACAGAATCTACAAAATTTTGTACTGTGTTTAAAAGTTTTAAACGTATTGGATTATCTCACTATCTGTAATACTAAAAGTGAATAAATTATTTGATATTCCCTTTACTAACAAACGGGGGCATTGTAATACACACTTACTCTGCGTAATTGCATGTAGTACAGGTATTATTGTAAAAATGGAAACCTTGTCTGTAATTTTAGTTTCTCGATTCTCCTTCTTGTGTGTAAAGTAAACGTAATATTATTTGTGAGTAATACTTGCACGGCTACTTTACAGTAACCACAACTTAGAGTGAAGCACGATAAATCATAATTTTACCTTTAGGATTTTTTCCCGTGCCGTCGTTTCCTTCTTTGTGCTTTTCTTGGGAATACTTTGTGTATTCATTTAATGCACTATTACTAATCACAACAATTTCCAAGTTGAAAACACCTTATAAACAAATTCCACTTGCACACATCATACTTATCCGTCTTTACACTACAGATATGCAGACAACACGATATGATTTGAAAAAAGTTCAGCTCACTTTCAATGTTAGCCATTGTCCCTGTGTGTTTGTTTGCTTAGACAATATCTTCTGCATGAAAAAACTTCAGTTTTTTCACACTTGTAGTAGTACATATATACCTTAAACATAGTCTACTCTACTACAATGATACTGATTGCGTAGCAAGAATTGTATTCCACAATCTTAATGTGCTAAATTTTTAATTCGTTTCATTCCTTGACATTAAATAAGTTTCCTTGTAAATCCTATTATGTAATGTGCTACTGTAATACAATCTGAATGTATAATTGATTAAAGTGTAACACTATTTAGTATTGTGGAAAAGTAATACAATGAAATATTATTGAATTAGGGGAACTTTTACTATTGTGGTATGCTATGTGATGAAAATAGAACTGTGTTTGGAGCTAAGTAAGATGAGAGTAGGGTTTTGTAATTCATTTTCTGCTAAATTCAATCCAATACTACTACGTCAAGGCTCAGCTCTTTAGAAGAGTCCAGTTCAATGTTCAATTTGCTGTATCTATGTACCAGAAGAGAGAAATTACACGGAATTCCAATGGAACCCGTTTCGTTGGACTCATCCGGTAGGTCCCGTTTCCCTAACACAGAGTTGGCCACCCTTTAAAACGTATTTGTTATCAACGTGAACTTGGACTGGACCCCCTTCCCTGTATCTGTGTTCACAGTATTATGTAGCATACTTAGCTATGTCATGTTTTTCGCGCTTGGAACGTGATGTGATGACTATGACTACAGAACTGGACAGAACTCTGTCCTACATGGGAAATATCAGTTGCCCTGTATACATGACTCTGTGTTATACATAGATGTGTGAAGAGATATGAATAAATGTGTGTATGGTTCATATACGAACGTTACAAGTCCACCTGAGAATGTGAAACCTACTCTGACGCTGCTGTCTGGTCATCGGACGACGGACGACCGAAAAGGAAATGCAGTCTTGTATCGTGGTAGAGGAACAAGCTAAGCTTACATTACACACAGTATTTACTACATGTACACATTCTCAACTTTATTACTAACTGCTTCTGTAACTGACAGTTCCCACATTGTTGTTTACTACTACATACAACTCAAAACTCCAGCTTAGGCTTATTCGTCTCTCTCTGTGTGTAGAAAGGAGCTTTATTAAAGGTAAAGTAAAGAGGTCTGGTATGCACACACGTCGTATCATCGTATCACCTATGTATCTCAACGCGTATAATGAAAGGCGTCTGCTCTGATCGTGAGAGTCTGTGAGCCCCAGTCATGAGAGTCCTACGATCAGTCCCTTATGCAGCTCAAGCCGCTACCTAATTAATATTCACGTCTCATCAAATTCATTTTTTCGGATTTTTTTATTTCGCTCCCTATTTTAAACATTAAATTCTCTCGCCTTCCGCTTACTTTCCGGGTGTTTCCTATCTTCATATGCTTACCACTTCATTCTCCCTTTAATTCAATATAAAACTCTCCTGCTTCCACTATTTCACTCTTAGGTTCAGATAACTCTTGTATAAATACAAAAATACATATTGAGTAAATACAGAGTAGCGAAACTGTTCATGGACATAAAGATCAAACAGAGATATACACATTGAATAATACTAGCAATTTCAATTCTTTTATAGTTACATACGCAGAAGTAATGTAGGGAGATTTTTAAATGCTCCTTCCTATACCTTGCTGTATACTAAAAGTAAAACTTTGCAGGATTATGTATCTAAACCGATATCTGCATAATATGCTAATACTGCTGTACATACCTCATACGCAACACAAACAAACGAAATTTACTTTCAGATGTTAGCTATGACGCAAATATAATATGCCGCTATACATAGAATGCACAGAACATTGATTTGCTTTCCTAGGCTTCACTAATAAACTTTCCGCGATTTTACACAAAGATACTTACTATATCAATGTCAGTACATTTATTGGCCGACACGGGTTATTATTACTATAACTGAAGCGTTTTATCTACGTACATACTTTCGTTATAATAATTTGCAGTCCCTATAAGAAATTATACTCTATTCTCTGTCATGTCCAGCATTTGCTTCGACACTCACAGAAGGAAATCAATAAAAAGTAGATTGCATACTGTGCATACACAGACCTTACGATTAGTTGTTTACTCCAAGTGACGAAACCACCAATAGAATAATATTAGTATGCACTGTATGCACCTACTAATTAATATTATAACTATTACTCTACCAGGAAGGAAACACTAGAAAGAAGTGCTTATTTTATTATGTGTCCCTTCTGCGTATACTATTTTGTGGCTAACAAATAGTAGATAAGCGAATTATACGAGTAGAATGGTCAACTATAAAGAATCAAGTATAAACATCATCAGCCCATGTAAGTGAATGTCCTTTGCCTTGCTCTTGCAACTTCGACTGCAGTTTTACAATATTAGCAAGGCTAATGCAATTTCAGGTTAAAGGCCACGGTAACAAAAAGATACAAAACAATCTAACTAGTCCAATGCATCTTCGCGAGTATCATTGTTATACATTTATTACTGAAAATCTTAACACTAAATGGATGATGATATTATACCTATAGCAGATGTGAAGGTCGTATCCATCCTACTCATAAAGCTAACTGTGTGTACTCAAAACGGTACCTAGGAAGACTCCTCGAGTGAGTTAGAACAAAGAAAAACTAAGCAAACTGGCTTCATCATACACTGTACATTAAAATGTTCATGTATGTGATGAGAATACTTAGCTTTCAACGAACGACAGTCAGACGGCAAAATAAATTGAGCTGTAGTTGATTAAGAAAACAACGCAGATAATCGAAAACTGTCCAGTGAAGTTCAATTCACGTTTTGACAACTTATATTAATTATTATGCATACCTACATCTACCAAATGGATCTGAATAGTTATAATATTTTATAGGAAGGTTTTATGCACTTTAAATTAATATTGAGTATCCGTATATACCGTAGTAAGTACGGAGATACCGGAGTTGTACATAGAAAAGAAGTTTGGAACAAAAAAATGATGGACTTGCCTACGGTACTGGAAGCATGAACATGAAAGACGACGGCATCTCGATAAAAAACATGGAAAAAGTGTTGAGATGGACATGAATGGTGATATTAGGTGAAGTAAGTACGTGTGCAGAGTGCAATGCATTTATAATGTAAGAAATACAATGCATCAAAGAAAACTGAAGAAGCAACACCAGCCAAATAATAACAAAGGTCTATACTACTGAACTACAAAAGGAACTGAACAAAACCAATTGAAACGAAAAACAGAACCACGAACGACAGCACAATACAATACTCATGAAAAGTAAAGTATGTCCAACCTGAACTGCGAGCTCGTTGACCAATTTCTCTGCTAGTTTGATTTCATTGACCTGCTGCTGTTGTCCGGCTGCTGCGGCGGCAGCGGTGCTCGCATTGACGACTCCTTGTTGCCAAAGCTCTTGGTTCATTTTGAAGAGTCTCTGTGTCACTTCTGACATCACAAGGTCATCAATCGGAGAAGAAGACATTTCCATCATTTTCGATGCAGCAGCTGCCAGATTTTGTCCAGTCACCATGCTATTATTATTTGCTGCAGCGGCGGCTGCCATAGCTGAAGACAAACCGGAAGCCAATGCTCGCAGCTGTTGTTGCTGCTGCTGCAATTGTTGTTGAGTTGTTGAAGAATTTGACGAAGGAAGGGACATTTGCATTGGCGACGGTGACGGCGGACTTGACGGCGGGAGAGGTGACTGAGGAGAGCCTGGAGGACAGTCATTGTCATTTCCTCCACTGCCACTGTTGTTACTAGCGGCAGCAGCAGCGGCTGCTGCATTGGCATTTTGTAAAGCGAGAGCTAAGGCTGCTGTAGCTGCAGCCACTGAAACAGAAGAAGACTGATTTTGTAGCAAAGAGGCAGTTGAGACAGCCGCTGCGAGAGATGACGAGGAACATGATGAAGATGTTGTGGCAGTGATAGGAGTCAAAGTTACAGCTGGTGTGGGTGTAATGGTGACACTAAGGCCACCGCCAGAAGATTCACCACCAGGACTAGTACTACTACTGCTCCTGTTGTTGTTGTTGCTCGCATTATTAGAATTATTGCCACTATTGTTATGATTGGAATGAGAGCTGGAGTTATTATTACCAGTTGTGGTCGGTCCAGCTGCGCTGATGCTCAAACTTGAGCCGGCCCCATTGCCAAATGCTGCAAACAGAGGATGCAGAGCTGCAGCCGCAGCAGAACTCGAGGTCATCATTGGCCTCGCTGAAGTAAGTTTTTGTCTCAGTTTGACAGAGTCTCTTGACCTGGACAGGTCACCTTTCTTTGAAGAGTTAATTTAAAAGGACGTCTCCTTGAGACGCTTGAACTAATTCAAGTAGTACGGTTGTAGCAACGAAGCTCAGCTACGGAGTTATTTCTTGTCTTACAATTACGAGTGTCCATTTACTTTAATTTTGAGTCAATATGCTAATGAAAGTGCGAATTGTAATACTGTTGTATTTAGCAAACAATCGGGACGACCATAACCATAGTTTACTTTTAAACCACTTCGGCACGTGTAAGAATCTTTTTAGCAAGAAAAGCTCACTGAAACTTTGTTATTTGGAAAACGAGACTTTTTTGACACTAGACGAGAAATGTTACATAATTTTTGACACTTGAGAAATAACTGCAATGGGATTTTTAGGAGCAGTGATTGATGTGTAGCAGAACACGGTAGGATTTACTACTTTTGTTATTTGGTAACTATTATAAGTAATGCAGATGATTAGGGTATTTGACTAGTATGTAATATTGTATGTAGACTGGGTTGATGAGGTTGACTAGATTGGATGTTATGTGTTTACGCTCAGCACGTGAAGTAAGTAACGGTGCACAAATAGTGCGAGATGATTTGACTAGAGAGTTGAGACGAGCTGAGACGAAAAGACGTTTTGATGAAGTCGGGGTAAGTTGAGATGTGAAAGCCGGAGTCGATGTGCTTCTACGGAGGAGAACGACGCAAGTGGAGGAGAAGCCTAAGAATGAGTACGTCTTGAGTAAAAGATGTAAAGTAAAATGCTGGAGGTATCTGTCGTAGTAGAAGGCAAGGCAGTACAAGTCCGGGTAGCGTAGAGTGGAGCGACCGAGAAATACCCGACTTTGAGTTGTATAGGAGAAGAAGTAAAGGCGAACGAAGCCAAACGGAACGAGGGAAATGACAAGAGCAGGCAAAGCAGGGCATATACAACACACTCAGACTCAATTCATCCACCTTGCCTTTGCCTTGCCTTGGAAACTCTTTCCATACATTCTCGTCGTAAGTAAAGTGAAGGCTAGCTTGCCTTGCCTTATACTCCCGAGTCAATACTCATACATGAGAATAGAGCAAGAAAAAGGGTGAAAGTTTTCGTTCGCTTCGTTTTCGCAGGCTCTGTTTTAAATTTGGCTGAAGCGCCGGCGTTTTCCTCGTCTTATCCTCCTCCTTTTTACCACCCCAACGGACGCTCAGTCACTCAATACATACTTTCACTAGGACTTGAGCTATACCATCTCCTCTCAAGCTATCCAAAATCTCCTTTACCATCCTCCTACTTACTTGACTTGAGAATTCACAACCTTTTCTACCAATATTTTTTACTTGCCCATTCAGTCACTCTAATGCTCCGGACCAAGTAGTAGCCGCGGCTCTTTCTTTTCCACACAATAAAAATGCTCTACTTTCTCACAAACTCATGTCACTTAAAAATACTTCCTTTAGCAATTCATGCTCAACTCACAACTATGTTACACCTACACAAGAATCACCTATTGTTCAGTAATTTTTACTCTTTTTCTGACTGGAAAGATAAAAATTGTAGAGATTCCAATAAAAACTTTCTACAGCTGAACTGCACTGACACTTAACTCGTAACGCAAAGTTCATGTACTGTATGCGCTTACAATTCTCCTGACATTATATGCCAATGTAAACATACCAGGTGCAAAGTAAAGACGGGTCAAATTACCAATGTCTTTTCTACTAACGGATACAGAAAACGTACTTTGTTGTTGTACTCAACAAGTCATAAAACTGAAAATTCTATCAAGTAAATGTAAGAGAGTGTATAAATTCATTGTATAACACCTTGCTCGTTTTACTATAATGCTCTTTGCTTAGTCATTCATAGAATCTATTGAATATTATTGATATACTTCATCCATATGAAATGTACGAAATGAACAGTAAAATCTACAACGTGGCACTATGACTGTTCCTGCTAAAGTATCCCTACAGAACTTATGTTACGTAGTTGAGTGAGACGAAACAACTACAATTCAGCTTGAGGGAACCGCACAATGCGAGTTAATAGCTGCACAGTGAGAATCGGAGCATAAGAATAATCTACTAAAGCTAAAGCTAGCAGTAATATAGACTAATCCAAACAGAAAACTTGGACAAGCTCAAAAGTTTGGCTATTTTACTCTGTATATTGTATTGAAACAGGGCAGTCTAAGTATCCACAGCAGACGATAACTGAAATCCACAGATATTCTGCTTAGGTAACCCTTAGTATTACTGGCAGTGTTAACATTATGTCGTAAGAATGGAGATCACGTACTACGAACTCGGTAATAACCTTGCTTTCCTTATGTCTTCACTATAATGATAGCAATTGTGCTTTTACACTCCCTGAATAACATACTCTTGTACAATCAGCCGTTGTGGATTGTGGAGAGTTACAGAGAAATGTACAAGGAACAGAAGAGAGCACTTCACATTTACTTTATTCATTCCCTCTTTGCTATCTGTATTGCAGATCTCATCACTAACCAACAACAGCTAATACTTAACTTATGCCCACATACATAGATACAATGTATTTCTAGCCGTATTTACATAGTACAGTAGTAGTGGTCACTAAATCATCCGTCCTATATCTATACCTACACAAACAATAATTTATTTGCTTTTAGGTAGCACAGTAGGTTAATCCTAATCTACAAATACTATACACTCCGTATATATACGTCCGTGAGTCTACAAGAGGTACATTACCAAGTACTTTAAAGGTAAATATTTACATTGGATTCACTTTGGGTATTTAAACTGGTAGAAAATAAAAGTAAAGCAAAATAATAAAATAAAATACACTTACAATGCAAAACAATGATGAAGAAAAATGATTGTATATAGAAACTGGGTTTGACTGGATTTGTAGATTAGAGTATTCACTTGAAACAATACGTAGTATAAGTTGCAGAATTTAATTCACATAGTCACGTATTTGTATTTATGTAAAACAGGAGTATCACTTTGCACTTGACAAGGAAAAAATATTCGTTCTTTAGTTGCATTAGGAATAAATGTGGAATGTGTACGTACGTATAGGGAAGACAGGTGAACTACCTTTCCGTTTTTGTCGAAATGTATAAAAATGTGTAAAATGTAAACACTGAAAAATGTATGAATGTCTGACTACATGGCAAGGAACTTTGTTGCACAAAACAAAACATTGAAAAAATCGATCTAGGTGAATTGAGACAAAGTGAAGAAAAGGAGGGTCCGAGTCTCACTTTTTTCCTCGTCCATTATTGCTTGGAATGGTTAGTTATGAATAGGATTCTTGAGAGGGCCAACACAACAACGTGGTAAGGATGGACTTTGATGATGTGATGTACAGAAGAAAAGATGTAACCTGTACTTAGGTAATACCCAGTATTCAGGTAGTCGCTATTTGTATTGGTAATAATACTCCTTCTTAAGAGTATAGTGGGCTATATACAGAGTGACTATATTGGATTATACTTTGCTGGTGAGTGAGTGTTGTATAAAAATGGACAGTGGTGGACTCCCTAATTTGCATTCACAAAAAGGTGGAGAAAACCGGTTTAGGGATAAAAATTAGTATGTATGTATAGAAGGGCTATATCTGTATGTGTCCTGCTCTGCTTCTATATCGGTCTGTGTGCACAAGAGACCTGAGTCCAGGCCAGGAGAGCCGCTCGGCGAAAAAATAATTTTACTGGCTCCTTTTCTTTTGCTTTATTTTGTGTTCTCTCTACTACTTCTACTGCTATTATTGTGTAGTGTAGGACTGTGTTGGAGAGCACAATGAAATGCATAGGAAGGAACACTTCTCTACGCATTAAAAAACTGCCGGGTGAGTTGTACTTGTGGCAGAGTAGCTGTATACTCCACATACACTAATAAGAGACTCGTACATTCACAGAGTAGTGAGTCAGTCGACACTAGATTTTTTCCGAAAAATCTTTACAACTACCTTACCTATCTGCATATTACGTTTACATGTGGTAAGTTATCTACATTCAGTAAATTGCATGCTCCTCTATTGTTTCTTACGGCTGTAGTATCTACTCCTTCCTTAATACTTACTACTACCAACACCACTACTTCTAGTAGAGTACACACTACTGGACTGCACTAATACTGAATTACTGAATGCATGAAATGCAACCCCCTCCCGCCTTTAGCTTATGTAACTATAATAGAAAAGAGTGTATGCTTTCAATACATAAAACACGTAGTAGTTTAGAATTACTCTCGCGTAAAAATGTTCCCCTAGCTCACTCATGTACCCTGATGCATAGAAACTTATGCAAGAGAAAGACAACTTTATATGTGAGTAGAGTATCCCTTGTCATCATCATCATATTATTATTTCCTATGTAAAAATCTCTCTATCCATTACACAGTTGGAATTGGAATGAGACTCGTGTAAGATCTAAAAGTATATTTTTAGCCTTTACAATAAAGGATACCTACTTTCTAACCAGGGAGGGTTGACTATCGTTTAGAAGGAGGAGCATTTTTTCACTATTTTTACGCAGTTCTCTTCCAGAGATCAGTTCCTCAGCTAAATTAGACATGGACACATCACGTCTACGATCTACAACAGCAGGAACAATTATCACGGACAGAGCTTAACACAAAACTTGTTTTCGTGTGGTTCTATTTATAACTCTTTTATGACAAGGTGTTGTTGGTACACTACCTAATGTTAATAAATGAATATAGTAATTGTAGTAATGAAACTTGATTGATTGATTTACAAATTGATTTGGGAATGCTTTACTCTCCCACAGGTATGTTCACGTCCGCAACAACTTTTGCAATGGAAATTCGTCTGGTTATAACCTTTAATATCATTCATTTCATACAATCGAATCCTTGGCATACACCACCATAAAAATATTTGATTTGCTATTTTTACGCATGAAACCACCAACGTATGAAAAAACCCAGGAGGTATTTCCTTTTGCAGCAATAATGTCATGGACTTTCATACTTCTTCCGTCAAATGTATACCAATTGTATTCATTTATGCGGAATTAAATCAATATTCCTCAAAGATTTGTTTTTCATGTAGCTTCTACACTCTCAATTGACATTCAAATTAATACACAGATCTTACAACTGCACCGGAGTACTTCTTAGTAAGACACACACTCTTTAAGAATCAAGGAGACATGGAAATTTGAGCGGATATCGAAATGCACTGATTCTACTCTGTATATATCTTGCAGTACATCGAACATGTTTGTTACGAAGTCTAAATAGTACAATGCGCAGTGGTTTCTAACTTAATACTTGTGAAATCGCACTTAAATCCAATCAGCAGCCTCTAACAGCTTTCCAACGGAAACTGTATGCATTTTTTGAAAAAGTATCCATGCAATCATTAATATCTCCCTTATGTAAACTGGTTCGATTTTTCAGATAGGTTTATCACTAAAAATAATGGAGATATCTGCAATTTAGATGATCTCTGTGTATTCTAACGGTACTGACTACTGACCTATGTGTATACGTTTGTCGTATGCATCATCACATACTTAATACTTCTTAAAATACAATTCATCAATGTCATTTCACAATTCAACAGCTTTTAAATGTCTTATCGTCAATCTTGTGCTCTTAACTGGACAGTTTAATATAAGCATATGGCTTGGCTTATAGCATGTAATAATGCTATCTTAAGTTTAAGTTGAAATCATATGTACTAATAATTACAACATTTCCACAGGGGTTGACTTTAAATTGCGTAATCATATTCGGAAGCTTTATATCTTTTTCAACTCACTCAACTCTGCAACCACAAAGAAACCAATGAAATTGACAAGAAGAAAAGACTCACATTTCCATTGTAAAAGACCATTCGATTGCTTTATTGCAGCTCTCATGCGTCGATTCCAACATTCAAGATTAGAATGATCTGACAAAGAACATCGTCGTCGTTTCTCTTGCATTACATTAGAATCCCATCTGTATTTAGTATGCACTCGTCTCATAATAATATCTTGTAAGTGTAAAAAATTCATTTACACTTTTTCTTACTTTACCTTTGTGCACCGTTCCAACAATAGGGCACTAATTAAACCGGACAAAAATGTAAATTACTATCTAAGAATGAGTTGGCAATTTCTCCAGAAAATCTTACAAGTCATTCTTGCTCTATACACGACGATATCAAATTCCATGCCATTACTGGCCTCCCTCCGCTGTACGAGTCAAGTTCAAACAGAGACGCTAGTTATTTTTTACAACGTATTAACAAAGCCGTGGTCTCACACAAATGTAGAACAGTTTGTAGTCGCAGCCGGTAGTAATTACCAATCTCAATTAAATCAAAAGTATCCGATCGTATCGGAGTATAAGAGTACGCTGTACGTTTATCAGACTGTTTATTACAGTTAAGTTACTTAATGCCAAAATTACATCAAATTTTCACCAATATTAAATCAAGATTTAGTGTCCAAACATGAAATATGTATAAGTTCATTTCTTGCTTCCACGAAGTGATAAATCAAGATTTCTCGGCTGTTGATGTGAAGCAATAATTTGATATTATCCCTTGGTATATATACATATAAGTACATGTACTGTGTAAGATACAAGAGCTACATGGAACAAAATAAGGCATGCAAATATGTAAATGAGGAAAATAGAAAAGGAAGAGGAAGTAATACCAAGACTCTTTGAAGAGACTGATCCTATAAATATGCATGAGACGGGCAGAGAGAAACTTTATACAGCCATCCCTTTATTTATACTGCGTATGATCTGAGTGACTGAATGCAAATGTGTATGGAGATATAGACCCTTAAGGCTCTCCTTTGCTTCAGAGCACGCAGCTTAAAGGAAAAAAGTTAAAAAATCTCCCTTTAATGCATCGTAACGTAAAAATAAAAGTGAGACTGATTGTGATTGCTTTTGTGAAGATGAATGAGTTTCCATTGAGTGTAGCAACGAAACTCGAAGGGGTTACATACGTATACATTATGTTGCACTTATACAGAAATACGTGGACATACCAACGTGCTGTATTTATATCACGTAGTAGTAGTTTTAAATATAAGAGATGAAAGTACTCTCCTATATGTAGTATGCTATTTATATTCGATGTAATGAATCGACTGCTTTACTCTGGACGCACGTATTTATCTCCACTGAAGGGAATGAGAGAATGAGTATAGAAGTAGGAAGTAAAAAATCCGAAATTACAAAAATGCTACTCTCATTTGCATACTGTGTGCTATAAACTGTCGCATATAATGCTAGAGCATAGGTTAATGGTCCATATGTTTAGTTTGTATTTCTAGTGAATAATTCCACGCTGCATACACAAGGAAATCAGAATAGACCAGATGGCCAGAAAGAAGCAACATGACACAGAACTTGCTGGTACTCCTAGAGCAGTAACCAACGGTCAATGAGAATGAGACTGTTGCTACTACTACCACCACGGAGTAGTATAAGTATTTAAATCTGGATTCAGTAGCCTGGTGGTGGATTTCATAGGAAAATGTTTATGTGCGACAGCCTTAGTGTTAACAAAGGTATACGGTAGTGTACAGGCAGTCTGGAAATTGTTGTAAAGAAGTAAAATGAAGGCTTGCTTGCGGCAGCACTAATAAAATATGTAAGTTACACATTAGACAATGAATAATAAATTTTAAAACTTCCTGAACTCCTGTGTGTAACTGTAACTCGTCTTTCCGAAATTTACTTCCTCTGGGAGACAGAGAAAACCCCGGCCTTAAGTACGAATCACTTTGGGTACAAAAAGGTCTTATTGTTTTCAGTGTAGACTCATGATGTGTATATGTGAATGTCTGCTCTAAGTATGAATTATGTATGCACTGGCTTTTTTGCGTTTTCAAGCTACCGAAAAAATATACTTTGTTGTTTTATCCCACTTCCGCCGCATGCACATCAACAGTTTCATCACCAATGGATTGTTCACTGCTATATAATTTTCTGGTGCATTTCTAGCAACACAAGGCAAAAATAGAGAATATTTTCAAAAAAATGTTTCGTCTTAAGTTATTATTTTTTTGACATACTTATGATGACTTTGCCTGAGAAAAGACATCACGCAGAGCGCAGTCTTCATTTTTTCGATTTTTCCATTAAGAGAGTACTTGGCCCCTTTAGGCGGTGCGTGGAAAGGCATCTTTTATTAACATGCATTTCATCAGATGTTTATTAATTAAGAATTTTTACGAAAAACAAAAAAATCGTGGGTGGAAGAACGGAAATAGAGTTCAGGTATTTTTATTTTGAGGAATGAAGAGAAAAATGTGATTTTTATTACAATTGCTCGAGTCTTAATATATTAATGGAACTGTAAGCATGAATGGACAAAATTCGTGTGCCCATGCCTATGTATAAAACATGAGACAGTGCATGTGTATCCTTACTCATGTACGAGTCAGAATTATAACGACGGACTGTGGACGAGATAATTGTGTGTGAGGAAGGAAAGGGAGTCTATCTGCATGTTCTAAGTTAAGGTGGTAAGGTCTCAAGCAAAAAAACCCACACACTAACTAGGTGGGCTAAATTATTCGATTATCGAAAATATCTGACAGTTGAGTTGTGAGAACACATATATAGCATATGACAGATTGTCTAATACAAAGTGCCATTCCTATTAAATCAGCCTGTCTGTGCGTTTTGACTGTCATGCAATGCAATACATGTAACATAACAAGAATGCAACTCTGTACGAGCATTTTTACAATTTTACAAACAATGAAACAAGGACATGATGATAGGAAAGGTGCTTGACTTAATGGGCAATTGAGTTGATGTGAAGACATGCCATGCCAACTATTCACCTAAATGTCCGAACCGACTTAACACATGCCAAAGAAAAGAAACTAAACTCTACCTGACAGTTAGAAGAGGTACAAACTACAACCCATATCGTCGTAACACCAATTTGACTGTTATACTTTACTCAGGTATATAAGTACTACGGTCAGAAAACTTTTTTGCTACTTGCACTGTTGTAAGAAGCCACGACATAATACCTTACCTACTATTTACGTAATGCCATTTGACTTAAACATGTTCACAGAATGACAGGAATAAGAAATAATAATAATACACACAACGCAAAGCAGGATGGAATTTTCAACTGAGCCAATTCACCAATTCAAAGGTGTGAAACGAAATTCAAATGAATTTCAAGCTCTTGATATCGGCACGAGATCTCGTTTTTCTCTACTAGTAAATTTAAGTTGGCTTCTTTTGGCTTGACCTGTCAATAACAGAGCGGTTTACATGTGTGCCTAGGCAATTTTTCTGTTTTCATGTTCGACGATGACATTGCGTGAGAGAAAACGAGACGAAGTGTAGTATATACGTCAGACCGTGATAGAACTTATAATAATACGAGAGTTAACAATGATACTACCCACGTATTTATGCTATCAGAACATGGCATCGCAAAATGTGAACCATATACTAATACTGATAGTGATAATAATATTATGCTCTTGATCCTTTATCATTTCCACCCGACATCACATTATCCTTTAGATGAACAGACTTAAGACATAGGAACATTGTTAAGAAAACGTACCAAATATCAAAATATGCATGTATAGCCCACTAATATATTTATACGCAAGATTCATCCACGTTTTTTACAGTAGGTGCTTAAACTAAATAATACCTGTGTGTGTATATACCTAGACAGGTATATTATTTTTTGCTGTCTGATTGTATTGAAGGCTGAAGGATCGATTAATATTTTCGGAGTGGTATACTTATAGTAGTAAATAGGTATAGCATGTCCTCTTACAGTAGATGCGGTCATAACCTTCATTTTTTGGTGTGGAATACATCACATCCCCCATAGCTTACGTAAGTACAGTACGTTGTACTCAAGTTGCCAAGTAATTTACTGTCTGATTGCATTGCATGTGTAAAATAATGCACACATCGCATCGAATACTTTCTCTGGACAATATTAATAATAATAATTCGCCCAAAATAACGTTAGTGGATGCAATGATCGTTGACATGGCAATATTATTTTCCTTAGAAGGTTGGTCGGATAACAAACTTTGGTCGCGAAAAAGTGAAGCCAAAAATTGTCATCCAATGTCCTCCAAACACCGATAGATTGAGCTTACACATCGGCTTCACTTTTTCGCGACCAAAGTTTGTTATCCGACCAACCTTCTAAGAAAATAATATGTTAACAATCCTTGAGTGGATGGATTATTTTCCTGTTTCGAGTTTATTTTGTTTAGACGAGTTCGAGTGGTGAGGTCTGGGTCCCGAGTCGACCTTTGCTTCAAGTTGATACGATATGTTACGCCTGGTATGTGTTTCCGTCTAATCTCGCATTTTATTTAACCCAACTTCATCTCGAACTTGACTTATTAGAAATCTCTAGTATATAATTAATGTCTGTAAATACCAGCGTTAATTGTAATAGGGCCCTTCCGCTCTTGTGTAGTTTTTGTACATGAATTTTCCCCAGAATTGAGCAAAAACCTTTTTTACTTAATTTACTATCAACTCTGGAGTACTCGTATATTTATTTCCTGACATAAGCATTGGATGTATATGTTGTGCATTGCGTTCTTACAACTACAGTTTTTGTAAATCAAGAATTCGTGTGTGTATTTATTTACTACCAATATACAACGGATATAAAAAGGTGTGTCTCTATGTATATCATGAAAGTGGTACTTTGCTGGCAGTAGTAGTAGTAGTAGTAGTAAGAGTTGTACACGTACGTAAGTAAATCAGCTTTATATAGAATACGGGAGCACCAGAACAACAGCAACGGTCACGAAAACACAAAAAAGCAATCTTAAGAAAACGTTGCACTAAATACTATATGCCAACATCAACATTGCATGATGATTCCGCTCATATCTCTACTACATCAGTAGTGTAGTGTGAGTAAGTGTAGATTACTATAAAGTAACAACATACAACTCGGTTGCTACATAATTAAATGCAATCCGTATATACGACTTCAACCAACCGACGAAAAAATACACTACTGCTGGTGGTGGAATAAAAAGATCATACTTTTAGCAACCTGGTTTCCTATACGGTAACTAATATGCATTGCACACAAACACAACTTGTACATTATAACAAAATGTTTTTAATGTTTCTACTCTGGTAGCTCTAAAGCTCATGGTAAATAAATTGTCCTCTGTGAGAATCTGAAAGTCATAGTTGTTACTTGTTACATACTTACTTTATTGTTTTTACGACAGTACATGTTCGAGACCATAATGATAACAATAAAACTGCAAAAAACAAAAAATTCTGTTTCGGTGCATCTTTTGCAATGAATTGGATAGAAAAAGTGAGTGTGCATCTGTAGTAAGTCAAGATACAATGTATCTTGCACTAAAAGGCTGTTCAGATTAACAGGTTTTGCTCTCCGGCAATAATAAAACTGGACTTGCAGCATAGTGCAGTTGGAATAATGCCCATCTCCAACAAGTTGAGTCAGTTTAAGTAGAGGGATGGAAATGGATGAGCTACATGCCCTCTCTCCAACCCTGTTTCAACCCTTTGACACTAAACCTTTAGAACTCACTTTTCTCGACTTGTTACAGTTCACCCTGTTGTCGCAACCACCCCGAGACGCAGCACTTCTCGGCTATTACATTTTTCATCGTCAATACTGCAATCGTGCATGTAAATATATGCATGGATAAAAATTCAGCATGTAATTGCCGAGTTTTGCATAAATCACATTAATTACATTACCTGCGATGTGTACTTAATTCAATCACGAATTTGTTTCGCAACATTGAGCAATTTACGTCATTAGTGAACATTCGTAATTCAGGTTGACACAATTCTTTATGTAATTAGGTAGCGTCTAAGAAACTGAAATTAGATTTCTCTGAGTAATTCATTTATTTATAACAAAGGATCAAAATGCAATTATTTATCACCCTTTGTATTTGAGCATTACTATCTGGTATACACTGAACAGAGTCTCATATTACTCATACAATGCTGCTGAGGATTTTATTGCAAAGGATATTGCTTTGCAAATAAAGCAAGTAAATAAATGAAGTCCATTTATTTTTACAATTGCTATTTGCCAACATAATTGCAAATGCACAAAGCAAGGTGGGGATACCACGATATCAAATTCAAACGAGCACATGGAGATAACAATACCACATCTCATATCCTACTTTACCTCCGTAATTATTGTCCATTGTCATTCATTATTGCCTACTTCGAATTCTTATGAGAAGTTAAAGTACCGCCTATTTCTAAAACTACTATAATCCAATCGTATACATCTCTAGAGCTCTTTTGCTTACTTTTTGGACTGTTTCTAAACTTACATTAAGTATTATAGTCCAAAAAGAACATAAGAATGGGGAAATAAGGGAAATGAAGCTCGTCTCACCTTACTCACAATCAGAGATCACTTTACATAAGATTTTCTTTAAAATTAAGTAACGAAGTTACTTTATGTGAAGACCAGATCTGTCCGTCTGTCCTTCACCACGATAACTTGAGAACGCTTTGAGATATTTTGATTATATTTGGTACACATACTAGTG
>JABASD010003143.1:0-21701 GCA_019776165.1 Pogonognathellus flavescens
AAGCATTAGGTACATCCACGATACAATTAATTCTTCCTTCGCAGGGACAGCAAGATAACAACATACAAATCTGCTCTTCAGAATAACCAAACTTTTTGAAATACGCCATGCAACTCAAGACGGCTCTTTTGAAAGACAAAGTTGCATCCATGTAATGTTGCTTTCCTTTTTCGTCGATACTGAAACCCTCAAATGTTAAATAGCGAGAGTAACGAGGTTGCACAGGACCGGGGAGGAAGATTGGATTGTCCATGTCATGAAGAGCAACACCATCCTTTATTACTTTTACTCTTAATGTCACAGCTCCAGGCATTTCGATCCCACCACAAAACTGAAAAATAATAAACCGATTTACTACAAATCCTTCAAGAAAAGTTAAAAAATGAAAAGTTAAGTTGTGATACACCTTTCAACGAACGGCTTTAAAAAATGAAATGGTAAAATACGATGAATTATTAAAAATCCGATGTATAATTTTTCCTTACTGCAATTTCTCCATCTCCTTGTGAAAAATGAATGTCTCCTATTCCAAGGTTGGCTCCTGGGACATAAACCGGAAGCCAAACTTTTGAACCCCTGGACAAATTCTTGATATCACAATTGCCACCGTTTTCTCTGGGAGGAACTGTTCTGGCTCCTTCTGTCTTTATCTTCTCTCCTAAAGGTGTGCCTTCAAGACTTCCAACCAGAGCCCCAGGTGCGTAAGGAGGGTATGCCAAAGCTGGAACTCTATTTGGATCCGTATCAATTAATTCTTGCTCTCGACGATTCCATTCCTCCAGTAACTCCTTGGACGGGGCTGTGGAAATTACTCCAGGGTGGATTAAACCTATGAAATAGATTGAATTTCAAAATTAATTTTTCAATGAAATGTATAAATGGAAAAGTTTGGGAAATAGAATGCATATAGCTTCTTAAAACGAACCTACAAATTTGACACCTGGAATGTGTCTACTGGACGCGTAAATGCCATCAAAATCCCAAATAGCTTTTTTACATTCTTTGAAGCGTTCAGTCAAAAATCCACCACCGTGTTCAGGGTCCATAATAGCAGTGAAACCCCACTCATGTCCAGGTAATGGCTGGATATCAAGAATTTCAATTTCAAGCATATCTCCAGGCTCTGCCCCTTGCACGGCAATCGGTCCAGAGATCACATGAGCGTACGACAAATTTACGCTTAATAAATCTGCAGCATTGTCGTCATTCTTCACTTGATTTCCTAAAAAATGATAATACAATGCAAAAATCTATTAGAGATTCTAGCGAAAAATTTCATATCCACTCTGAAAATCAAAAAACAAAAGTCATAAAAACTGAGATGGGTACAAGAGCATATTTAGTGCCCGGAGCCGGACTCCCTTTGGATCATTCTAAGATTTATCGAGCTTGTCCCATTTTCAAATCCTTGATACGCCTTTTGATGGGTATGCTATGAATTATGAATGAAAATATGTCATGAAATATTATTTTTACCCAAAGAATCGAAACATTCAACTCTGAAAGTTTCGCCGGGTGTAACATGAGCAGCAGGAGGAATTTCGGGATGCCATCGGTTATAAAATATTGGTCCTTGCGGCTGGTCTGTCAATGACTTGTTAAGGTCAACAGAAATAACTGTACGAACCATCTTAATACAAACAATCTATTGTTTACCCGTCAGGCCGTCACTTCAGATTAAATATTGTAGCAAATATCACAACTAACTTAATCACAAAAGTTGAAACGGTTACTTAGTTTCGGCTTGGTTCAACAAGCAGGAGCTGCTACAGATTTTACAAAATCAGTGAACTTTATTTATATCTCTACTAATTAGTTTTGGTCCAAACTAGAGCAACAATTACAATTTCATTCAGCTGAGAGCCGGCTTTTCTCAAACCAAATTCATTTTTCCTTCCTATGTACAGATTACCCTACAAGGATGGATTGTATGAATCAGTATGATTGTAGGTATTATGATTTAGCCAGGTACATGCTTGCAGATTACATTCAAGTAGTACAAAAGTACAATAGTGGAACAAAAAATGCTTCTGCTGTAAAATCAACTCCAGTCTCCGAGCAAGTGTACATTGTACAATTAATGTCTACGTTGATAAAATTCTTACGAATCAATATTTTACACTTAACAATCACATGAACATTGGGAAATAAAATGGAACACTTGAATTTTGCAAGAATATGCAATAGCATTTGATTTATTATTCATTTCATGCAGATTTTTATGTGTCAATCCACTCTGTGGTTGGTTCCATGAAATCTATGGGAAAACATATAACATCTCAGATGATACAATTATAATATTATGCCCGATATGTGTCAACATTGAAAAACTAAACAAACTAGAATAAAATGCATTTTTGTAAAAAGAGATGAGGAGACGGCTGGAACTGGAACAGAAAAATGCAAGGAATGACAATTAAAGCGACATTAACAGAACATTTTACAACACAGACATGATGAGACACATAAAGAAGCAATATGGATTAACAAACAAGACAGCGTACATTTATATAAGAAAAATCATTCAAAATAAGATCAGAGCTATTCTACTGCTAATAAAACTACATCCCATATGCAAAATAATTGGGAATACTGATTTTCCTTGTTCTAGTGACACTAAGAGACGCCGGAGTGACAGGATGGATGTGTTTTATTCGTTTTCTATTTTCCGATTCGTCTTCGTCTTCCGCAGTGTCCTCATTTTCGCTACTGTTATTCCCCTCTAATTGATTCCCGGAAGTTCGTAGCTCTCTTTTTTGTGACTTGGAGGATTTTCCTTCGTCAGCAACTGCTTCATCAGAAATATCAGGAGAATTTTCTCCAACTCCTGACGTCAACACAATTTCATTACGATTTACAGCGGATGGTGCACGTTTTTCTTTCTCATGCTCACCGTCACTGTTTTTGTTTTCCCCTGAATCTGAATCTAAATAAATCCACCAGGATTATTTTCAATGCGAAAATTAAATTCGTACAACCAACCACCACAAAAATTACACAAAACATAAAATACACAAAACACACAATTAAGCAAGCAATATAAATAAAGCACAAAAGCATTTTACAGCTTTTTACAGAAAAGAAAAAATTAAGAAAAATTAAGAGAAACAGAGAAAGTAAGAGAATGGGTGAAAACAAACGGTGACACGACGCACATGATTAGAATTAATAATTTTTACCTGATATTGCTTACAATTAATTAGTATCGGCAAAATTTAATTTCACATTATTCATCAAAACTGCATCTTGTAAGTTGAAACAGTAAATCCATAAGCATTTATTACAAAACACTCCCCGAAACACAACATTATAAATTATAATTAATAATATTGTCAATTAGCACAGCAGAATAAATTGCTACTAGAAAACTAAAGAAGGTTTACACAACAAATAAGGCTTATTAAATTATTTTACAAGCAAAATTGTAATTAATCGAAAAAAGCTAAAAATATTGAAAAAACAACAAAAAAACTAGAAAATGCCATTGTCTTGACTGAAAGTGCTTTTGTGAGTAAGCAATTTATTTTTTATTTTTTCGCTTACCATCACTGACTGACTGACGTCCCACCATTGACCGGGTAACTCTCGGAGGAGGGGACTCTTCGTCTTCTTTAGTGTTTTCCTCAGAACTGCCATTGTCGTCTTCTTCTTCGTCGGAAGTGGAATCTTCCTCGTCGTCGTCATTTTCGTCATCATTGTCTTCGTCATTGTCTTCCTCATTTTCGTCGTCATTGTCTTCCTCATTTTCGTCGTCATTATCTTCGTCATTTTCGTCGTCATCGTCGACGTTGTCAGTGGACGAAAGAGTTGAACTTGTTTCCAATTTCTTTTGAGGCTTTTTCGGAACAACTCCTCGGCGAGAAGTGGCTTTTTTATTTTTAACTACCGTTAATACTTCAATTGAAGATGCGGAAGATGAGTCATCCACGTCTTGCATTCTGGTTTTCTTCCGGACAATCGTACTGCTACTGTTAAGACTGGATGATGTAGAAGTTCCTGCCCCACTTCCACTTCCACTTTTATTTCGTGTTCTTAAAGCAGGAGCTGACTCCGCCATTAAGGTATCAATGTTTGCTGAAGAAAGTCTTTTTCGGCTAGGCATTACTGTTTTTTCTTTATCAGCTGCCGAGGATTTAGATGATGATTGAGATTTTACTGAAGGTGGTTGTTGAGAAGGAGTTTTGACTCCGGAATTATTAGAATTTGATTGTTGTTCCTGTTTTGGTTTTGATGGAGTTTTAGTTTCTATTGCGGGGAATGGAGTTGAAAAGCTTCTTGTAAGTCTTCTTGGTGGTTCATCAGATTCTTCTTGATTAACCTCAGAAACAGTTTCTTCGGAAGCTTTAGTAGATGAACGTTTAAGTAGAGTTCGTCCCACCGGTTTCTTCTCTGGTTTTTCTTCCGCAGTTGAAGATGATGATGGTTTTCCTAGTTTATCTTTGTCGGAAGGCTTTTTAATCACTTTACTGTCAGTCTTGGGTGCTAGTTCTTTAGGTTTTTCTTTTTCTGAAGACTTTCTCAATGACTTTTCCTCTTTTGACGGTGTTTTTACTGTTTTCTCCTTTTCTGATGACTTCTTCAAAGTTTTTTCGTCGTTTGCTGGAGCCTTTGCAGATTTTTCCTTTTCGGACGATTTTCTTAAAGACATTGCGTTTATCTCAGAAACGGTTTCATCCGAAGCTTTAGTATATGGACGTTTAAGTGGAGGTCTTCCCACTGGTCTTTTCTCTGGTTTTTCTTCAGTAGTTGAAGAAGTTGACGGTTTTCCTTGTTTATCTTTGTCCGAAGGCTTTTTAATCACTTTACTGTCAGTCTTGGGTGCCATTTCTTTAGGTTTTTCCTTTTCCGAGGACTTTCTCAATGACTTTTCTTCCTTTGACGGTGTTTTCACTGTTTTCTCCTTTTCTGATGAATTTTTCAGCGTTTTTTCTTCATTTGCTGGAATCTTTGTAGACTTTTCTTTTTCGGCCGATTTTCTCAACGACTTTACGTTAATCACACTTTCTTCATTTGAAGGTCCAATAATTGACTTTTCTTCTCCAGTAGCTTTCTTTACCTCTACACTTTCTTCATCTTTTGAGGATTCAGTTTTTGATTTTTCTTTTTCTTCAGACACTACTTGATTTACCTCAGAAACAGTTTGTTCAGCTACTTTAGTAGACGGACGTTTGCCTGGAGGTCGCCCCACTGGCTTTTTCTCTGGTCTGTCTTGTGTAACTGAAGAAGTTGACGATTTTCCTGGTTTATCTTTGTCAGACGGCTTTTTAATCACTTTACTGTCAGTTGCGGGTGTCAGTTCCTTTGGTTTTTCGGTTTCTGACGACTTTCTCAATAGTCTTTCTTCATTTGAAGGAGCTCTCACCGTTTTCTCCTTTTCTGGTGAATTTTTCAAAGTTTTTTCGTCATTTGCTGGTGTCATTGTGGATTTTTCCTTTTCGCAAGATTTTCTCAAATACTTTGGTTCCGCTACACATTTTTCATTTGAAACTTCAATTTCTGTTGGCTTCTGTTTTTCAACAATTTTCTTTATCACCACACTTTCTTCATTTGAAGATTTAACATTTGACTTTTCCTCTTCAACTGCTTTCTTTACAACCACAGTTTCATCATTTAATGACTCATTTTTCAATTTTTCTTTTTCTTCAGGGGATTTTTTATTCAACACCGTTTCATCTTTCGAAGGTATTTTAGTGAACTCTTTATCAGGTAATGTGTTCACCACCAAAGCGGCGGAACTCATTTGTTGATGTGTTAGCTGAGGGAGTTTAATTAAAGGAGCCACTGCAGTGGGAACAGTCACGGTTAAATCTTCCGGGACTCTTGTCGGCATAGGAAGTTCTGTCACAGGAGGTTTTGCCATATAAGTACTAATGCTACTGTTGGAAATCGCAGGCGACTCAAACGGCGGTCGCAAAAGTCTATACAAATGTGAGGTAGAATTTGGTGAAAATGGTTGTTGACTTGGTTGAGTTACTGACGGTGGCATTGTTGTTCTAATAAACGGTGTGGCTGTAGCACCTCCAGGAAGAACGGTAGGGGCGGTTATAATTGCACTCGGAGCACTTGATAGCGATTTCTGACGAGCTTGCTTTGTTGCAGGTTTCACACCTTTAGTTTCTGCGCTGACCCGACGTTTTGTTGAATTTCCACTTGACGTTCTTATTTCAGGCATGGGCAACATAGGACGAGAGAGGAATCTGCAAAACAATTATAAAATAAACATCTATTTCTTAGCATTAGCATTATTGATAGTTCTAATCTAATGATGATAAAAACTATTTATTTTCGTGTAATTAATTATAAATAAAAAATATCAAATATAAAGGGGGTAATAAATTATTAATTCATAGTCGTAACGGTAGTGTTAATTAAAAAACTAATTATTATAATAATTGTAGCTGGCAATTATAACTTACGGTTGCATTCCAGACTCCACCACCACTGAGCCAGAATTATTGTCATCCAGAAGAACGAACCTTGTAGGAACAGCGGGGCCTTCAGGAATTTGTTCTCCAGTATCTCTATTAATATTTAACGTCTGCAACAAAATAATGTAATATTACCATATTAAGCGTGTAAACTAAAACAATATTCATTTGTTCAAATTCTGATTATTTTATAAATCTCACTTGGCCTGAGGAAGTTGCCAAGAGGTTGAAAACCATAGGTTTGGACAACGCAGAAGATGAAATGGGCTCCTGTTTAACAGTCACTGAATTTGATGCTGTGGGAGACTGAAGATGCATTTGGAAACACTGGTCATTAGAAATAAATGCGGAATTCGCTGGAGGTGTTTGAGGAGGAACAGAAATCTGTGGTTTCGGTTTAGGAACGTTTGGTCCGGAAGGTTTCGAAAATCTCTTAACTCCCGGGTCTAAACAAAATACAAAAAACTCTTAGAATTGTTTTCTCGAAAGATGAAAATGTGAATATTTAATCATAAAAGTTTTCATACTTTGCTGGACCAATTGTGACGCAGTTATACAAGAGACAGCAGCGGTAGGTGAAGGTTTGTCAACTGGTTTCGTAATTGCTGGAGCGGGTCTGTAATACGCCTTTCTTTTACTCGAAGACGTGTTCGATGGAATCATTTTCGGACCATCGAAATCAAAATTGTCAATATCCACCATATCGTAGTCAATAAAGTTACTTAGAGTATTAGGTTCAGCAGCCTTTTCCTCGGTTTTCACATCCGCAATAATATGAGCATCCGTACTTGGAGTTCCTGGAGGAGTAACATTGCTTACATCTGAAAAAATATGAAGGTCATTCAATTGTCAATGTAATTACAATTTTTTTTTCCATAAAATGCACTATTCATTCTTCTAGAATGTTTTTTCTGTTTATTCTGTCGTCTATTCTGTTTTCAGTGTTTTTCACTTACTACTAACAGGAGTCTGGAATTTGACAGTTTTTGTCTTTTTCTTGCCTTTAGCACTCTTTTCTTCGGGGCAAGGTTTCGGTATTTTACATGTAGATGCAAAATTAGATATTTCATCGATTATTATTTTGTCTACGTACGATTGTGTGACCAAAATTTGTTTTCGGATGTCGTTTTGAATGTATAAACGATCGTTCGCAGAACCAACAACAACCATAGACGATTCACAATTTAAGCTGCGGCGAAAAACTTCCATGTCCAAAATGCTGAAAAAAATTGCAAATCAAACGAACATTTTATGATGACGAATTGACAAATGAACTAGAAAATAATATTAAACTATGACGAAAGTACATACTTTGTAAAATTGGACAATTCCCCAATGAGAAATAAAATTGGGCACTTCATTTCCAGAAGACGTATCCAAGTGCCTCTTCCTCTGTACGGACTGCGTAATCGAAATCCAAGCGCAATAACCCCAGCCACAGGTTCTACCATTGCTATTCTGCTTGCAAGAAACGCTCCCGAAGTCCAACCCACTAAAAATAAAGGTCTTTCTGGAAATTGACGTTTCAAATCTCGGACTTTTTCAGATGCAACTCGGAATAACTTTTTTATGTGTAACTTGAGCCTTGGCGTGTTGTCATTTAGACTAAGGGAGACGGAAACAACCTAGACGAATCAAAATCAACGAATGTTTTTAAACAGTTTTCGGAGGAAGTGATTATTTTCATTTAATTGAAATGAATCGTGTACCTTTCCACGTCCAGCTAAAAGCGACGTAAAGTTTTTTGTTCTTCTGTGAGTTGTATGATGATTTTTACGAGGATTCAAAGCGAGCATCACAAAAATTGGAGAGTTGGGAAGTTTTTTAGTTCGACTTTGTTGTATCGTTGAATTAAATGGATCCCACTTTCTTTTCAGCACCAAGTTTACGGCTTCTGCATTGATATTTTTCTGTAATGTTTCTTTAATTGAGTTGAGATTCGGGGAGTTAGGATCTGAAGATTCAATTTCCGGGTTATAAACTAAAGGATTCACTGGCAATGGCTCAGAAGCAGCTCCAGTAGAAATAATAACCATTTTGTCGATAAGATCAGGAATCTTAGCTCGAAGAGTCTGTAGAACAAAAACGAATTAATATAATAATTTGCAATTTCCATTCTAAAAAATGAGCTGTTTTTTTAATTTCACCTGTAAAACATCTAAGTATGCAGACAGGTAGTCAAAATCGAGATGATCAACTAAAACGCAATGTAACCACTGTGTCAGCCGAGAATTCCAATGATGTCTTGCTATGACTCTTCTAACACGCTCAGCTGTTGAATCAATTGATAGCCTTCTCAGTACTGGCTCTCCTACTCTTTTATCGTTGACAAGCCTCGACAGTCTTTCGTTATGTAAAGCATCAATCACACCATTGAATATATCTAATTGAGCTTCAGACCAACCAGTTCTGTAACAGAAAGTTTTAAAAATGTAAATAATCCTTTGACAATAGTTTTTGTAGTTGCGAAATTTAAAATTGTGCTCTTACTTTACAATATGATTTTCCCAGTCTTCAGGGACTTCGGTTTGTCTAAGAAAGTTTACATACTTTTCACATTCCTTCATCAAGTTTCTACCTTTACTCGCATCATATTGCAAAACTGGTTCCGGATCAACACTCTCAATATCAATCTCGTCGTCAGTTTCAGATTCATTCACTTTTTCAGGAATCACAACATTGTGTGAAGAAGATGATGACAGCCCGCTACCGCTAATGTTTTTAGATCGGTGATAATTCAAACTTGGACTGAGAAAAGAACTTGGACTTCTGCGAGGATTCGGCGAACGAGAAGGGCTTCTATAATTTTAACATAAAAATATAATTGAGAATTTTGACAGTTTTACAGCATTAAATTTTACAAAATTAATATTTTTGGGTTAGAAAATTACTTTAAAAGATGTTCCAGTTTGGACATTGACGGAGACACAGGAAAAACACTAGATTTCAAATTTGACAAAAATATGGTCGAATGGCTTGCAAAAGACACTTTTTTAGGTAACGGCTCAGGCGGAGTATAGAAAATGTACTTGGCAGCTTTGACCAGCACATTTTCCACGGGCCTTTCCACTTCTTTTTTTATAATTGGTATCGGTTTAACCGTTTTTTCCGGCTTTTCAATTTTCGGTGCCTTCTCACTCTTGCCATGTTCTTCTTGTCTTATTATTTCCACCGGCTTAGTAATGGGTTTAAGAAGAGCATCTTCAGCTGTTTGTGGCAGAAGACTGTAACAGTGATCTAAAGCTACAACTTCTGACGGAGTTCTTGCCTGAATGAAAAACAAAAATATTCAATTAATAAGTCGATGTAAATCTGCTACGCATAAATAAATTATTCTAACAATCCGAACACACTACATTCAATATTTACACTTACCACAGAAGGCACATTATTTGATGAAGTGTACATCGGAGGGGTGGACCCGGCTCCCAAAGTTATTGATGAAACAACCACAGGTATTGGTTTATACAACGGACACCGCTGAAGCTGCAAGGTTGGCTGTGGTGATTTGGACAGATCTGGAGTTAATTCAGCAGCATTTGCTGATACATTATGTATTTGTCTCGACAAGTTAGAATTGCTTTTCTCTGACATTATTAACAATGGTCAAAGGTCAAGTCATCATCAACTGTAAACAAACCGGACAGACAAAATCAATTAGGTCCTTAAACTCAACTCAAGTCACAAGTGCGTACTCTAAATGTAAACACTAGGGGCAAGTGCCCAGATTTGAATTCTATATACGCCACTACTTGTACCAGTTGTACTTATGAGTTACTAATTAATTATAACTTAATTAAAATAATAGTTAAGCGACGAGATGAATATTAAAACTAAAAGCGAAAATCAAAAATGAATGTTTGATGTTACAGATACAGACGACGGTAAATTACGAAATGACAAATGCAAAATACGAAAATGATATGAACGATAAGATTGAATAATATTGAATATTAAATAAAATATTGTCTTTCAGATATCATTAGCACATGTATTAAAATTTGAAAATGCCAACCAACAACCCTCAGCCAAAGTTGAAAGTACCAAAGCTATTGAACATTAATTATAATTATGGCGAATCACTAAAATCAAAAACTTACGAGGAAAGAAAAAAGGTGACTTTATTTACCATGCTGCATGACCTTAACTGTTAACTGAAGAAACACACTTACTACTTAACTATATTTAAGATTTTAATTACCGGAGCTGTGTTGATTTATTGTTTGTGTTTAGTCTTCACCAAGAAGTGATTTAAAATTGCCAGACTAAATAATTCTGATAGAGAGATGTCGCGGTATTACTCCGGATAGTTTCCCAAGTACTCAAATCCAAAGAATTCCAACGCCAAACAACGTGCAGTTTGTATATTGAAGTGAGACTTCAGTGAGACTGACTGAGATAGTGAGAGTGAGACTGTTGCATTTTGCATTACATTGCATTTCACAATTCAGACTCTGAATATCAGAGTGAGGAGAGTGAGACTGACAATGAGACTCGCTCTGTCTCGTTCGTCGTTTATTTCATGAGACTCCTTCGTCCTTCAGTCATCAAATCAGTATCAGTGAATTTCGCTGCCCATTCTACTAATTAATTTTTATTTATCTTTATTCAGCAGCAGCACGCAGCAAACCACTTAACTTACAGGTACAAAAATGATTAATTACTATTCCGCTATTAAAAGTAAGTGTAGAATTCTACCTGAGACTGTAGACACTTGAGACAATGCAGTTTAAATATGGATGTTAGTATTCTTCCTGGAGAAATCCTTGCATTACCTCCCGCACCCGGCTATTATTATTAAATTTTATCAACAACATCAAATACTGATCGGACTCATCTGACGCTTATTATTCGCTTGTCTGGTCGCGGTGCGTGGAGCCTGCAAAAAATGATCTTCTTTTCAGTTTTCTTCACATCTTTGTAATGTAAAATTTTGTTTCATTATTTCTTGTCATATCCTGGTTGTTTAATTTTACAGTTTTAGGTGTCTTAATATTATGTAATAGTCGGTCATCAGGTCACGTCAGCTTTTGTTTGTATACAATGTGCAATGCAGTATAGAGTTTCTGAATGTTGTGATGTGTGAATGTACGCCAAAAACACTAAAATTTGAATAATGTTCCTTAACTTTTGTTATTTTTGCTTTTCTATAGTTGGACTACTCCTTTCACTACACATCTCTGATCTCCCTTAAGAAGAGCCCTACAAATGTAAGATTTGAGGCCGTATTTTTGGCGTCTTTGAAAAAGTCATCTTGTTCTCTATTGTTGTGAATTGTGAAGAACTTCGAAGATCAATTCAGTGTAAAAGCCTATTTTCAGTGGGTGGTCATTCAAAAAGTTTGTTTTTCTATATACCTACTTCATATTTCAAAATTCTTTCTTTTCTACCCTACTCAAACATATTCTAATCAAAGTTGGTTTGTTGGTTGATAGATTGTAGCGACGCTTTTTAAGTTACCAGGGGTGAATTTGACAATGATGAAGTACACAGGAAAGGGCCGTGGCCGAGGTGGTGGTCGTGGACGTGGAAAGAGAAGAGTCGTAAAAAACTTAGATCCGGGAAGAATTGCTAATTCTGATCATTACGAAGTTGAAGCGGCGGTAGATAAGCGCATTGTAGACGGATGTACTCAATATTTTCTGAAGTGGAAGGGGTGGCCCTCGTAAGTTGGCATTCATATCTATTATCTAATAATAATAATTAATTTGCTTTTTCATTGATATGATAATGATGATAATTATAATTACCGCGATAAATGAGAAACAATCAAGATACGATTTGACGTTCAGTATTTTCTAAGAGAGAATTGTTTTAATCGCGAAAAGAAACATAGTATAAATTGTCCTCTTTTATGACTTGCTACAAGTAAACTTTTTATTGAAGAGACAGGAGATTATCTTGCATTCAACAAATCCAACGCAATCGCAAATCTTTATTTACTTTTCAGAGAGACTAACACATGGGAGCCGTTAGAACACTTAAATTGTCCCAGGATAATCCATGAATATGAAGCGAGAAAATACAATGAATCATTAGCTAAAGATGCACCAGGCCCTAGTGGAACCCAAGAAGTGGTAAACAAAACATCGAAACCTGCTTTTCATTTATAATTCACCTTTTTATTATTTTAAAATTCATGATTTTCTGAAACCATAACTGTAAAACCTGTTTTTTATGTTTTTCAAAAGGAACGGAAACGACCTGGTTATGAAAGAGGTCTAAAAGCGTCTTCTATCTCTGATGCGTTTCGTTCTGTGGAAGATGGTGTTGTGTACTTCTTGGTAAAATGGGAGAACGCTGACTTCATGGAATTCGTGCCTGCTAAAGTGTGTCATAAGCTGTTTCCAGAACTATCGTTTGAATTCTGCTTGACACAAATGAACCTCGAGGAGCGTTGTCTTGTGATAAAGCCTGACATTTTTGATGAATTGTGGAAGGATACCGAAAGGATATTCGTCCAACAAAATCTCCAGTTGATGAAGGAAGAGTTAAGAGTTGATGAAGCAGAGGAATCTGATAAATCTGAAGATTCTTTCCTTGCAAAAGATAACTAGGTTGAATTTAATTCATTCACTAACTTTCCTACTTTAATATACCAGTATTACCTGCAATATAATTACAGGGTGGGGTAGTTTTGTTTTGTCATATATAGTTACATTTAAAATACCCGCGAGTATTGATTTATATGAATTATGAATACCACAGTTTCATTTCATATCGATAATGTTTATAATACAGATTCGTTTTCAGTCGTTTATATATGAATCATGTTTTCATTGCTAAAATTGCCAATATCTTACATTACTTATCATTATCATGAATACAGTCTGATGAAATTAACCTTACACACTTTAATTTAGTTAGAAATAGCGTCATAGGATGTTATAGTTAAAGTTAACTTTAGTTAGTGTTTCCGTTAACCGCAGAGAATATCGAGATCGGTGTACCAAGTGTACCTATATAGTTTTCAAATGTTGTTTTCTAATGAACTTTATATTACTCATTAGTGATTACCCAGTAGGTATATGGAATAAAATGTAAATATGTTTTGAATGTTTGTTATTGCAAAATTGTTATCTAGTTAGTATTGATTTATATGAATTATGAATACCAAAGTTTCATTTCATATCGAAAATGTTTATAATACAGATTCGTTTTCCGTCGTTTATATATGAATCATGTTTTCATTGCTAAAATTGCAAATATCTTACATTACTTATACTATCATGAATACAGTCTGATGAAATTTACCTTACACACTTTAATTTAGTTAGAAATAGCGAAGCCTGATGAAATTAACCTTGCAAGCTTTAATTCAGTCAGAAACAGCGTCATAGGATGTTATAGTTAACTTTAGTTAGTGTTACCGTTAGCCTAAGGGAATATCGAGATCGGTGTACCTATATAGTTTTCAAATGTTGTTTTCCAATGAACTTTATATTACTCATATTAGTGATTACCTGGTAGGTATATGGAGTAAAATGTAAATATATTTTGAATGTTTGTTATTGCAAAAATGTGATTTAGTATTCCAAAAAAAATTGACTTAAAAAAAAGTTTATAATCTTCCGACTGATGTTGCTGCACAATAATATTTTACACGCCCTGAGACCCTAAATCAGGATCAACTGTCCACCTTTTGTGGCCCATATAATAGTTCCTAGCAAATAAATGAATTTGTAATTGTGAGACTGATGTTATAATGAATTACTAAATGAATAAAGTAGTCAGCAAGTGCATAACAAAAGTTTTGATCATTCTGGAATTATTATTACAAATTCTTACTTATTACGAATCATTATCACACAATCACACCCTATTACTTGAAAATCTTAAACTGACAAAAATTAGGTAGATTGTACAATGTACAGTACAGAATAGAAAACGTATGATACTAGTTTAAAAATATATTGAATATCCTGTGAGTACAGTACAGCGTTCAGTCTATATATAGCTCCTTCATAACTGAAAAACAACAATTCCACTTAAATGAGGATGTTATATTTTATCAGAAGATTGATGTAATTTACGTTGCAATCGTTTACCTTTCAATTTTGTAAAATTATTTTTCCACTGGTACAATAAGAGCAGTGAGTTCATCATTATTATTTCCATCGTCGTTCAGAAAAGTTCCGTAGCGAGAATCTTTAAAAAATAAATGGGATATGATATGATTACAATTCTTAGACTTTAAGAAAAATTGCAAATTGTACTATTCAAATTACGATGATCTAACCTTGACTAGAGTTTATTTTCACTAAAGATTGATTTTCAATATCTCTTTTCAGAACACGCACATCAGTAGCAGCTAAAATAATTTAATTCATATTTAAAGATTAATTGAAGTAAAAATTAATGTTTATGTTGTTACTATTCATACTTAAAGATTATAGATTATACTCACCTTTAGAAGTATATTCCCTTCGGTTACAGAAAAAACAGCAAAATCTTAAAACGCATGTTAATGTAAAGATAATGAAAAGAAACATTATTAGCAGCAATAAGCCCAGTTTCGAAGTACTCATGTTCAAGTTATTTTTGTTTTGCAAAATCTCTCTCCTACTCGTAAAACTGGAATTTAAAAAAATAACTTCAAATTCAAGACTAATTAACTTTATTTTCCATGTGCAATTGTATTTAATTATTAAAAATTAATTATAGTTAATAGATTTTATATTATCAAATAATTCGTACGTTAGTGAACTTACTTTTTTGAGTTCTTGTCCTGTGAATGTGAATCTGAATTGATGTGAACTATATTTTTGTTAAGTTCAGTCTCATGCGATTGGGCTAGTTGTGTATTTGAGTCTTTCTGAGTCATCCGGGGTATCTGGGTCCTTCCTATGATTTTTTCTAGACCTTGATTTCGATTTTTGTGAATTTCCTTAGAAGTGGAAATTTCGGGGAAATTTCCGGACGATTTGGAATAGTTATGTTTACTTGGCTGTCCTAAAATACCACCAACCATGTTGATCGAAAGAAATACAACTACAAAAATTTGCGTCATTTCTTTTAATGAAAATCCCATCATGTCGTAATTTAATTCTTGTTCAGTTAAGTATTTGTAAAATCAATGTGATTCCTACAGTAAGTTTAGTAGAATGTGTTCAGCGTGGAGTTCTGTATTTTAATGTCGAGTTTTCGTACGAACGACTCATGTGTTTCAACTTTCAACGTTTGCCTTTGCATGTTTAGATTTTATAATAATAATCTTACATGCATTTTATATACTAAACCGTCCCAGTAGTATTTTTATAGTATAATTGTATTTGTATACGCAGTAACAACTTTGTCTTGCTAAAAATAGAACCAGTGTTAAAAATAACTTCAATAAATACATAAGCTTTGTAAGATTGATAAGACTGTTTTTACTACTTGAAGTAAGACATGTAGCATGATCGGAAAATTACATAGGTGCCTAAGTAAGATATATTTATTTACTATCACTTCACTATATGCATTAAGGAGTGTTTCTTAATTACTATGTTTATATAAAAAGAGCATGGAAATGACAAATGAATGAGCTGTGACCGTCTCCAAGATTCTATTTTAAACTGGGGTTTTTACAAGCACCTCTAAAAGATAATAAAAATAATGAGTGATGTTATTTATTACCTTGTGCGTACCTATAAGTACTAATTTCCTTAATAGTTTCATACATGGCTGTTGGTTGACATTAATATTGGGTCGCCAGTTCAATTCTATATTTAGTTTATTTATAAAACATTGGATTGGACTTTGCAACAGATTAAATTACCCTTGCAAAAGTAAATATCTACTTATCTACTTACAACTTATGTGTAGTGTAAGTTAGGATACGTCATCATAACGAAACCCCGTGCATGCAATTTCACTCACGAGTCGTCAGAACGAGACGAAATTACTTAGTTAACCTTTTCTCTAATAATTTTTATTCGTATAGATAATAATATATACAATTTTTCCAAAATGCAGGATTTTTCATGACGCATGATTTTTGATGAAGAAACAACTAATTGTGAAAGTGAGACTTTCACTATATTTTGGTATTTTTTGGACAATTCCAAAAATATCTAGGGTAAAATTCGGAAAATTTGAAAAGGGGATCTTGTATCTTGTACCCTGTGACAAGGAGGTACCAAGAGGGGGGGCACTGGAGACACGTGCCCCCTCCAAATTCCGGAAAAAAGGGGTTATTTGCAGCCGATTTTTTTGCTATTTTTGCAGTTGTGCTCCCTTAAATTCAATTTTTTAAACTGTGATAAGGTCAAATCCTGAGTACGCCCTTGTAAAAGATAAGTACACACTTTACAACATTTACTTGGACAAAAATATAATTAAACTTTGGCATTAACCAATCAAGGGATCAAGTGACACGATACATAACCATAATCCATAATTTTTCATAATCAATCACCACATGACATTAGAAAATATTTTGTAATGAAATGTTAGTAATACATTGTAATTTAAAATGACTTAATACAATGATGAATAAATACGACGTACCCTGAAAACCGAAACCGACCTACTCACCTACTAGTACAAGCACAATAAAACACTGTATATTTTTATTTAACTAAAAAAGGGTTTGTATAGACAAAAAATGACGTTTACTAATTATATATATATACATGAAAAAAGATATGGGACAGTAGTATAAAAATATATAATTAATTCAATGAACTTCTCCAGGTTCCGAGTTATTTTGGGCTGGCGACACACATTGAATGAAGATGATAATATTGTCAACAAGTGACTTGAAACGAAGACGCAACAGTATTAATGGTGTTGTTGTTGAGTGATGAGAATTCACTTCAAAGGTTACAGGGCCAGTTTTCAATGGATAAAACTGACGCACTGCTTCAAAAACAACTCTAGATCAATCAGGATAAACTTTTAGCAAATAAATAAATCTAAACAAATTCAATAAATTCAATTTTTAATCAAATTTGATGAAAATTTAAGACATTCAATTTTGGTTACCTTTCTATGAAATTTACAAAAATTTCTGTTATGCTGGTGGAATGAGTACAGTTCGATCATTGCTAGAATTGCCTTCTGTTTTAAAAAAACTTTCGTAGTAAAAATCTTTAAAAAATAAATTAAATGTGATTATCGGTACAAATTTTAAAGGATAAACATTCAAACATTGTTTCATTGAGTCATTGAAATTTCATGGTCTAACCTTGAGTGTAGTCAGAGCTTACGCTCATGAAAGATTGATCTTCAATATCATTTCTACGAGCAGGAGTGTCATTCGCAGCTAAAACAGTGTAAAGTTACAGAATATTTTAATTATTGCCTAAAATTAGTTTGAATTTTCATATTAAGGATTAATTTACACTTACTTGTGTAGCCTTTGCGATTACAGAAGAAACAGCAGCATCTTAAAATGCATGTTAATGAAAGGATGAAACAAAGCACCATTAACATCAACAGAAAAGACAGTTCAGATAAAGTCATCTTTACTTCGTCTTTGAAATCGTCAAAAAACTGCCAACGTGGAAAACTGAAATTTACGATTAGAAAAGTGTCTCTAATGAATTAAATTAGAATCATACAACAATAATTAGAAGAATTTTTTGGCATTCCATGCAGACATAAAATATTAGTAGTTAAATATGACCCATATTTTATTTTAGAAAACAACAGGACTACCCATACTTACCTTAAGGTTTCTATACTGTGATTTTTTGCATTCTCCTCGGTTTGGAAAATTTCCTGAATTTCATTTCCATCAGCTATATACAGTTCAGTTAAGTTAGCTTTTGAGTCGTTTTGGGATGAGCCATTACTGTCAGATACTTTTTGCACTTCTTCTTGAGATTCATTTGTTCTAACAATTTCATCAATATGCTGAATTTTTTGGGGATAATTATCCACCACTACTGTGGAATCTTTATGGAATCTTTTATTTGTATGTGCTAAAACACCGCTAACGCTAGCAAAGTTTGCAGAAATAAAAATGATTGCAAATACTACTTGCATTATTTCTTTTAAAGAAAATATCGCCATTATTTATTCAATATTCCTATTAAGCAGCTTCAAATTTAATTAATTGTTTAAATAAACGTTTCAACGAATGTGCTCACGCTGTGGATTTTTACAATGGAATGTGGATTAGTTGGTTTTGCTGGAAGAAGGGGGACACATTTTCTCTTGTTGCTCAATTTGCCCGAATTATATCACATAAGGTTTTAGATATCTGGCGAGAGTATTGTAACAGTATTATAATATTACTAGTATAGTTGTTATTGTATGCAAGATGATTATAAGACCCAAACTATTTGGTAAACAGTTAACAGTAACGTAGTTTTCCATAATAGCTGTTTATAATTATAATTAACTCATATTCGTATTATTGTGAGACTTCTGACACTTATGACAGACATAGCCATTGGTTTTTAGTGCTAAAAATAGAACAAATGTTAAAAATAACTTAGACATTGACTATCTGTATAGGCTAGACAGAACATGAATGCAACTATTTATAGATTCTCCTTAAACATATTATCGTTAATTAAGTTGTTTATATATAAAAGGCAATGAATGAATGAACTGACTTGAATTGAGTTTACTACATATATACAGATAAAACGGATAAAATGGTCTTTGCAGGTTTTCGCCAAACTGCAGTGAACTGGAATTTGCTCCATGACTATTTTTAACCTGGAGATGTGTTTAATTAAGCAAACTGTAACTAAACGAATGGAGAAGATAAGTTTGTACGAGTCAACAATTTTTTTTAAACTTGCAAAATCAGACTGTTCATTTCAGCTTTAATATTATTTTAATTCCGTACTTGGGTCACAAGTTCAAGTCTAATATTTAGTTCATTATAACAGAACTTATTGCATTGGCACATTAGCAAAGGTTGCACGTTTGTAATGTACTACAATGTTTTCAAATATTATAACGATGAGAGTGTACTACACTGCACTGTACAGATATATTAAACCTAATAAATAATATTAATAATATAGTCCAATTTGCGTATATCTATTGATCTGGTCTAATTTTATGACTGCCTGTTCTTTATGAAATATCGATGCAATGATGTTATGTGAAAATGTTTTATATAAATGCAAGTAAATTTGAGAAAAAAATATTCAGTTATTTGATAATTTTATGGCATTTCACTTTTCCTCGAATGAAAACAATATAATATACACGCAACAACCACATGCTAACATGCTGGCCACTAAAAACAAACGCGTATCTAAGATTGCCATTTGGGGGGTTCACAGACCACCATTTTAAGCCTATAAATTTATTTAGAGCTTATTTTTTAGCGTTTATTTAGCGTTTATTATTTAGCGTTTATTTAGCGTTTATTATTTAGCGTTTATTTAGCGTTTATTATTTAGAGTTTATTTAGCGTTTATGTAGCGTTAATTATTTAGCGTTTATCCTACGTACCTTGATACATTGTTGTCTTAAAATATGGCTCTAGTACTAAAGTGCACCATTTAATTTATAGATTTACCGTGCATATTCATTACGTAGCCAATTACTTATAGATATACATTTTGTTGATTAAATTAATTGATAAAAAAGGTAGATGAGGCAGGTTGTTTAATGTAACGTTATATAATAATTACCTAGAACTTATTTAGATTTTAGAAAATCACAGTAGAATCAAATCGATTGTGTGTTCTGCAGTGAGTTGGATGAAAGAGAGACAGGTGGACTGTTCGATGGAGAAGAATGGTCCGATTTCGATTTTGAGAGGCTGACAACTTCTTACGAATTTCTTCATATACGAAGTTTCCGAAGTTACTTGCTGCTGCAACCAATTGTGTTTGTAGTCAGAAGACATTTTAGTTAGCACAGCTCCAGCAGGGAGTAAGGTAACGCAAAACAAAAAAATTAAGATTGCCATGACCGGAAATACGAGATACGAGGGCATACCCGCCTCAGCGTACAATTCCACAGTGCCGTACAAGCAAATTGTGGCAATGATGAACCCCAAGCCATAAGTTGCAGGGGCAAGGAGTGCAATGAAATCATTAAATGTGTCATTCAGCAACTGACATCTCATGTACGATTGCCTGCAGCAATCCAGAAGAGCTTTTTCCCATTTCTTGCATTTCAACTTCTTCTTCACGTCTTTCTCCGCGTCTCCTTTCTTTCTTATTTTTTGCAGCAGAACGGGGGCATCGTATGTGATGTATTTGATCCAGAATATTGTGACTTGAAGGTAGATAAGGCCGGACATCAGTAGATATAAAATCACAGCAGCACCATTGAAGAACATGAAGATTAATCCTAGACAGACTGGAATTTGAATTTCCATTCGGTCAAGACGTACTGGTAGAATATTCCAGTCCGAAATTTCCATCATCATTATGTGTAAGGGGCTTCGTCTATGAAAAGTTCCTGCCATGGGCATTACGATTGTTGGAATGACTGCCAACTGAACACACAGTTGCAGAAACTTTTCGGCTAGTCGTGGCGGCGGTTCCCGTATCACAGTCATTTTGGAGAATATTTCTGCCAGGATAAAAACAACTAATCAATTTCCTGATTTTATGGTGTGAACGGTACGCGTATCTAGGATTGTTATGTGGGAGACTTAATACGGCAATTTTAAATAATAATAGCTCAAGGCTGAAGGATGCATACGGAAATCAACTTTGGATTGTATGGATTTAAAACAATTGTACTTTTCTCGGATTCAAAGGAGAGAAATTTTATGACTTGCTTAAAATTTAAAGAATATCTAGTATAAGCAAGGACGTGCCCCTCCCGAAATCCACAAAGAGGCTTAATTGTGGGGGAAGACCCCAAAAGCTAAATCCTAGGTACGCCCTTAAGTTTGATTAAGATTCGAGAGGGTGTATATTTACATACTGCAATTTGTGTGAACTCAAGTGATGTAATAATCTAAACTTGAATTTACAAGGGCAGTCTGTTAATATGCCGCCTGGGACTCCTTTAACTCATCTCAATACGCTCTTATTCAAATGTACATAATTACCTTTGATGTAACCGTCGAATACAAACAATTGATTTGCAATATCCGCCAATTGTTGAGGTTTCCGGAATATGGAGATAAAGAATACATCTACGAAAATCGTGAGCGCTAAGAGAAGGAAATGAAGAATTATATCCAAAGTTGTTGTTTCCGTAATTACGACATTCTTTCCACGTAAAGACCATGCAAGTCGAAGCATCATGCCCGGTACTGCGATATTCAAGCCGATTAAAGCACAGTACCATGAAATGTTCAAAAGTTTGATGTTTCTCCAAGTGACGATCCAATTTTTTGTGTCCACATCGTACAAC
>JABASD010003144.1:0-21697 GCA_019776165.1 Pogonognathellus flavescens
AAGTTTGAGTCCAATACCTCAAACCGTTCTTGAGTTATCGTGCGAACGGACAGACAGACGGACAGACGTAAAACGCATTCTTATACAAGTATCTTACGATACTTAATAAAGCAATGCAAGCTCAGGCAATGCATTAGACATACATTTGTATTATTTATAGTAGCACAACGCAACAATCTACTTGAGACGAGAATTGTATACAATCGCAAGTAGAAAGAATCCTTCAGTCCTTTACCTTTACCTTTACTTATAAATGTATTACACACTGCAGTATCTGTTAATATCATAAACGTATATAGTATGTATGTATGATTAAACAAGCCGCATGTACATAAAGTATGTCTGTGTAATATTCCTATATAGCTGCATGTTTCTGTGCATGGCTGTTCAGATTGTAATGTGTGTCTGTGTATTAGTAATGTAAACATTGCTTGAAGGAGTGAAGTGTTAAGTCTCTCTGTGTGTATGTGTTATAGTGTGCTGTATTCCGAAATTCCATTTTGATTGTATATGGTATATACAAACAGTAAAGGTAGAAATAGTTAGTGGAGATAATACATGGAGTTGCCGATGGCCGATGCTGAAATGATGCACTCGCACTACTCGCTCCACATTCTTTGAGAAGAAAGAGACAGAAGAAGAGCCAAGACGAGACTGAACTGAATCGAAGTGAGAATTGGTATCTCTGTGTGTGTGTGAGTTGTAAGTTGTATTAGTGGAGAGTGGGCTGATGCACACAATAGAGAATCACAATATAGAACACGAAATTCACTGAAAATCTAAAGAGAGGAGAGCGTCTCATTCTGCTACTGCTGCTAATACCTGCAGATCTCCACTTGTACTTGTCCCATACAAAACGAAACAAGTTAACTTTCATATTATCTTTCCTTTCTTGTCCAAATCACATTCAGTTGTTAGGTGAGCGTGGTGCTGAGAGCATTTACTCTCATTTCATTCATGTCCTGTCTCTGCCTACACATTGTCCACTTTTATTTCCGTCGTCAATTATTAGAACACGAAAATAAATAACAATTCTGATATGGCATTTTCGTCTTGTAGAGACCATCATCACCCCCAACATTCTACAGTGACAGTTGCCTCTAAAGACATCAATTGAGATCGTCTCAAATTAATTGACATTTATTTTAACTTTGTGAGATTTTTGGAAAATCAACGGAAGAGTGGACACTGGACAGTTTGCTTTTTTCTTCATTTCCGTTCGGAAAGGGGAAAGTTGGTTGAGACAGTCAGTGAGCAAGTGACAGACAAAGAGAGAGATAAGTTGTGATTTACTGTGAAGTGCCTTGGCCTGTTTAAATTCCTCCTTCATTCAGATTTGGAGTTGAGACTGCAGTTTGAGTCTACAAATAAGTTTTTTCTTCTACGGTAAATTGTTACATTGTGTTGTTGTGAGTGAGATATTGTGCTGCTTTTTGTACTTACCTACTTAAGTCATTTCTGATTTTTATGGGAATTCTCATAACTGGATTCTATAGAATCGGAGCAATTATTCTCTTTTTACTTGGACGAGCTTTCAAATTGAGCTGAATTTAACTTGCTGCAATTTCATTGCAACATCTAATTTCTTACAATTTCTCTTCTTTTTAAAGTGGAAACAGTCAGAAAATCCTTAGTGATTTATTGACAACTTAAAATTGTGTGTTGGAAATGCAATTGATTGATTGAAACTAAAAAAATATGTGAATTTTGTGTTGATTGATTGACTGGAACGAAAAGAACGTTTTGTAACACAAGTACTACTCGAGTGTTACCATTTTACACGGAGTGCTCAACAGCCCTTGCCATTCACCAACTTCCCGTAGCATCGTAACATAATAAACGCTTTATGCAAAATACATAATAAATAAAATGACCAAGGTTTGTTGCATTTCCTTTCCTCTTCTTGTCTGTAACATGTATGTAGATTGTAGATATGTGCCTACCAAAAACATTTCTTTTAGTACCTTTACTCGTTGTGGTAATACCCCAATGACAATCACGCCCTCAGATGAACACGTCTTCAGTCTTAAAACAAAGATGTGCAGATGCGTTAAATTATTCTTTCTTATTAGTATCGACCCATCCATCTTTCTCACGTAGTTTCCTCATGACCTAAACGCTTTGTTGGTTACTAATATATTTATATAACTGTTCAATCCATGTACAGAATCGGTTCTACTTGAATTTGTCAGAGAGGTTGACCTATGCAAAATAATTTTATTGACTTGAGTTTGAAAATGTTGTCTCTATTTCATTTGTGAATATACTTATCAAAATTCCAATAATAAGTCATACAAGAATTTCTTTGACACGATAGATTAATTTATTATTAGGTATTGCAGGTATAATAAAAAAGTACAGTACACTTCATTCAATCTTACTAAACTTTTATTTCCAGTCAAATGCATCAGGATTATAAATGACCGACATTTTAAATTGTAAGTACGATAAAAAGTATTTACTATTGCAAAAAGACTGGAAATAATTTGCGGACATTTTTTAGCGCTATAAGAGATGCATTTGTTCATGTTGATAATTTCTGAGACTGTATTAGTGTACATTACATGTCACATAGGAGGTTCAAGCATTGAAAGCAGAAAAATCGAGTCTTGAAAGGGAAATGGAAAAGGTCAGGTTGAGCATGAACCTTTGTAAATTTGCATTATTACGTCCTGTAGAGATTTTGCTCTACTGGTTTGCTATAGACGCTATTTGTATGTAAACTCTTGCTCTTGCACGAATTGCTTTGTTCTATTTATTTATCCTGAAACGGGCAAAGAGCAGAAAGAGAGAAACTGCATTTAAGTGAGAATCTCTATAGTGGGAGAGTCAACTATGCTTATTTAAATAAAAACACGAAGCACGAATTAATTGTTGAGACGAACGGAAAGTAAAAAATCCATTATATAAGTTACACTAGGAAAAAATGTTAATGTATTGCCGGATTTACATATTAGTACACAAGGCAAGGACTAATTGCTACTTAAAAACAGTTATCCCATCACTACAGAATTATACTACTACTATTATTTTTGGCAAGTGCGTGGATTAAGAATGAAGGTGTGGGTTATCTCCAGAAATAATTGTGTGTTGGCACATGAGAATCTGCACATACATGAGAAATGGTTGTTCAGATTTACAAATGGGTATTTGTACAAGAATATTTTGAGGAGATGAGGTTGTACACACTGAGCATTTGTTTTAGCAGCGTTGGTTTTGTTGGTCGTGAGTGAGTGTGTGATTCGAGATGATGGATGTGAAATGCGAAGAGTGTGGCTGCGGCTGTTTTGGTCTGTGTCGATTGTTGTAATCTTCTGGTTGATATTAAGACAATTGGCATTGTTTGATTGTTGTTTGTTGTGATGTAAATGTTATCCCGCATGTCCAGCTGAAGGTGGAAGTGACCTGACAGCTTTTTTATCTCCACTTTACAACCTCTGTTGTTGTCTGTGTTGTCAGAACTGTTTCGTTTTCCTTGACTTTATCCTGTGCCTTTATGGCGCAATTCTTGGGACTGCCTTCACAACTTGTCTTCCCATCCCAACAACCACCATAACTCTAACTTACATTGCCCATATGCTTTATTCTTCCTAAATACTCAATTAGTCAACTTCTTGGCCGTGTGTGGCCAATTACTTCAACACATAACGCGTGTAATAGTAGCAACAGCTATTTATTTACCAAATGAATGAATGAATGAATTCTCATCTGATAAGTACTACTAAATCACAAACAGAATATTCTACGTCTTATACGTATGGTGTTGGCATATAGGAATTTTTCTACACAATCGTAAATTTTAGACAGCTAAATTACAGTTTGCTGAAGCTGTGTGAGAATAAGCAGAAACATTTCGTCGAGAATGTTTTGATAATAATATTAATAATATTATATTTGTAGTGATACCTATTTACATACATTGCCGATTTAAACATAAGTAGAAGTAGTATACTGTGCATTTCTATGTACGTACTTGCTTCTTGACCCTTTATTGTTATTTGCGTTATCTGAGATTGCCGATAGGATCATTCTACAATATATTATGCTGCTGTTAAAATAACTTTGTTTAAATCCTATTGCGAGTTTGTTGATTTTTGGAAATCAGATGCATAATTGCATGTACGGTATATTATGTCTGTACTTCCCCAGCAATAAAAGTGTATTAGTAAAAAGAATTATAAATATGGGCACACATTTAAGGCGTGTGTGTGTAATGACGTAAGTTTTGAATGTTCATTCATGGACATTCCTTCCAATTGTTAGAAAAATGTTTGGCAGAAGCTACAATAATCAAATTATTCCTAATAAATTCCATTCTCGATATTTTTGACAGAAAGGAAAAAATACATTTACAAAAGTACCTGAACAAGAAAGATATTGTACTTACATAGAAGTTCTATATAGCATTTTGCTTTTATATACTTAGGATAGGTACAATTCATAGGAATGTTGTAAAGTAAATAATTATCAGTATGTACGTACGATATCTACATATCTTAAATCAAGTTCTTATTTGCAGCACTAACAATCGTTAGTTGTTGTTTGCACGTTAATTGCAGTAGACTTTTACAGCGTTGTTGCACTAGTGTGAACTAAACTAGAGCAGATAATTCCTAAAGTCATAAAAGTATTTTATCTACGTTCTTTCATTAGAGTTGTAGTAGTTCAGTAAAAGGCAATTTGTTTTATTGCAATGATATATCTGCATCAAGTAATAAGAGATGATCAATTCAGATCACACTTTTAGACTCTCTCAGAGTATCAGACAAAGTCCTACTTACAGTTCTATTCAACTTATTCAACTTCAAATGAGTTTCCTCACTTTCTCGTACAGTTTTCCTTTCCATCCGCGTATTAGTCAGCTTTCACAGTTCATTAGCAGAGTGATGTCACTTGCTCTGATTTATCACAGCCTATACCGTGTAATCAATTTCCAATCCAATTACTTACTATCCCTTCAGAATCAGTTGTGCAATCAATTCTCATCCACATTTATTTTTATTTACTTACAAATCCATTTGGTTTTGCACGTGAATTCATTCAACGACATTACTCATTAATATTATTCCAAAAATATTCCTGTAAACACTAATAATATTAGGTTTAGTACAAACAAATACTGTTGCATTGCGTTTTCTACTCTGTTAAAAAATATTTATTGACTAGGAGTACCAAATAAAACATATCTAGCAAAATTCTTACAGTACATTCCGTTGCTTACAAACATTTATTATATATACTTATGTAGAGAATGAAATAAGGCAAACTGAATGTCAATACGAATGAATGGGTCAGTATGACAAGGTAATATTTAGGCATTTTGATTCTTATACCTTTATACACATTATAAACTAGTAGGTATAAGTATCAGTAAGCAAAGTTATAACTGAAAGTACCTGGTCGCAATTATATGAAGCAATACCAAAGAGCTTTTAGACATTCCTCTCAAAGCTATAGTTCTATTTAACTTAATACGCTTATAACTCAAGGCTATACAATACACAACGTAAATGTTCTGTCGCATATGGCAAGTGCATGTAAAAGTTTTACTATTAATTAGGGGTCATCTTAATCTTAGAGTTAGTACGGTTGTTGAAATTTGTGCGATTTCATACTTTGGTAGGTCAGTGTGACATAATAATGAATACCTACCACAAAAATGCACTTTATACTCACGTGCACAATTATTGCATGTGTTTTTTCAATATTTTACTTGCAATAGTAATACTTGTACTGGTAAACTGTACATATAAGTTCCTATGCAGTATTTTCATTTTTCAAGGTATATAGTATTTGAAAAGAAATATTTGTATAGGTATATTGAATGAATGGGGTATTTATAGGCGTTTATATTGAAATAGACCAAAAGAGTTATATAGTATGTTAATAGAGAGATAGGAGAGACTGACTGATTGACTGAGTGTGAAGACCACGTCGTATTTGTTGAGATGGGTTTGTATTTTGTTAGGTATAGTGGACGGAAAGAAAGGGAAGTGAGAGTCAGTGGGCTACATCGCCTGTTCAAAGGCTCCATCATCCGCCCTCCTCAATAAGTCAAACTACTTTTATCTCTTTTCTTATGAAAAACGAGTAGCCCAATTCCACACACGAAGAGATACACACTCCTGTCATAATAAATCCTGTTCTCTCCAAGTCTCATTGTTGTACAGGCCGAATTATAAATAGACCTGTGCTTGTATAATGAAATGACCAATCCATTTCTCCAACTTAAAGTTACCTACCGCCACACTCATCGTCATCTCTTTAAAAGTCATCTCGTCTTTCCACTCAACATTCCACAACTCTTATCTATATTTATACAACAAGAATAATAATACGTTCTCAATAAATACCATGAAGCCAGACGGGAACCGCATATTTGTTCTTGTACAGAATTTCTAAAGGTATTTACAGGTTTGGCTTTTCTATATATCTCCGTCTCGTCCTCCTCTCCACTTTGAGCTGGTTAACATCACATAAATAGATGCAGTTCTTATTGTTCTCAATAAACACTCTCACAATCACACAAACTCACATATTATACAGGATACTTTTGACAACCATAATAGACACAGAGTGACCGTAGCGAAACAAATTCTCTGTACAATTTCTGCAATGTAATTTTGTCATTTCACTTTTAATCAGTTTTCCTGACTCTAAATCTTGTACACGAACGTTTAACGGTAAACAAGCTTTAATTTCCTATACAGATAGGCTATAGAAGAAATATCCTTAAATTTTACAAAAATTCGTGTAACATTTCTAAATAGATACGTGTGTAGCTAATATCTATTTACATTCCTATAAAAACAAAAGTAAGACTCATCATTCATAAATAGCCAAAAATAATTTTAAAAGCAAAAGCTTGGAGTATTACACTACCTTAGCGTGATTAGAGATTATTATAACAGAAATAATACCAGACTAATTGTAATATTATGATTATGTTGTACGAGATTGGTGTTATAAGTCGTTTAGTTGTTAGTGCACGTAGTAAATGGCAGCATTAGCTTTGCCGATTGTGTGTCTCATTCATGACATGACTTATGATCGCTTCAGTGACTGTTGTGTAAAAGTTTTATGCAGTAAGTCAGTGTTAAGACTTTGATATGAGACAAGGTAGTTGTAGTGGTGTGGTGGTGGTGGTGGTGGTAGTGGGTTATTGTTAGCAATATATAGGTAGTCCATAATAGTTCCATTGTAAAATTCTCAAGTGCTAAAAAGCTCCTTATACAGTTACCACCAACATCACTACTATATGTATACTAGTATACTGCTGTATGTTGTTCAGACTTGAGACTGACATAAAAATTCTTGTTGAATGAATGACCGGATCTGAAAGTTTTGAAGTGAATGAATGCAGCAGTGTGTTTTGTGCGGAGAGAATGAGAAAATGAAATGACCAGCAAATGAGCTATGGCTGTATCATATGGCAGTCGTGTATATGTACACTTGATACAGTTTTGTTTTTCGTTTCGCATCCCTTCTTTTCGAGAAAGTGAAATAATTCATTCTTCTAACTATAGTTTGACTTTTTAGACAATTCTTGTCTTTACAACAAGTAGCCCTGGCTTTGTATGTAACCTCAACCTGTCCACATTCCGCATGCAATCCATTCTATAATATGAGAGTAGTGAACTTGTTAGTCTTTTTTTCTTAGCAAATTATTCACTTGTACTTCAGCTAATACAATTAGGTGCTCCTGATATTAATGACCATGCATGTCTTTGTTATGGCAGAATAAAATGCGACAAATTGCATTACTAAATACTTTTACAAACCAAAGGAAATCATTAACTCCTAATAATTTCCATTTCATGTTCATTATCGTTATTATAGTATTATGCACACATTTTTCCTTTATATAACTCAGTTGTATAATTTCTCTTAACAATTATTGTTCTAGTAGAAGAGTAATATACAGGCTCACATTTTTCTGTCTCATTCTCCCACTATTATACCAGCCTTGTGAGTGAACATTGTACCTAATATTGTAAGGGTAAATTAATAATTGAATATACCTATATGACTTTTCCATTTTTGTCTCATAGTCAGTTCATGTATAACAAGCACTGAAATTCAGATTCCAACAACAACAATTTTATAATAAAGCTATAACTAGAATGAATTGAAACTTTTAATCTTCGAATGTTTTCTCCGAAATATTTTGTCATGAAAGGTTCTTTTTTAGCAGTTACTTGCATTCATTTGTACTTTCTTGCTCATGCGATCGAAAATTACTAAACAATACGCCAGGGTTTAATTAAACAAATTTGGAAACATAAACTGTATTACTAAACTTGTAGAATCTTCTTCTGTAAAGTGGTCATAATCACATATTCTTGATATAATGCAAAGGTTGAGAAACAACTCCTTTGATTGAAACCGCTTTATCGCTCACCGTTAGAAACTAGATGTGTACCTATAATTGCTTATAGCTTAAAACTTTGCAATAATTTAATGGAGAAACATAATGTGTTGAAAATGGTTGCACGCATTGTTCTAACATGATATTTTTGTTTTGATGATACAGGAAAGTTCTTCATTTGCCAAATCAGACGCCACAATGAGTTCATCAAAAGAAGTGAATCTGGAAAATATGTCAAATTTTCGAAGACGTTCAGGAATGAGATGGTGCAGTTTGAGAAATGGAATATATTCTCCCTTCAACAGCAACTTCAACCGGATACATTGCTTATGTCTATCCCTTGTACTAGTCATCTGCTCTTCACAGGTAAATCCATTCACTCCTCTTCTCCATTTACTCCATGCTTCCCCGTAAAACAACTCCTCCCTAATTTATGTCTTCATTTTGCGTAGAAATTTATATTTACGATTTCTACAAAAAAATTCTTGCAAAACAATCATCTTGTGCATTCAGCCGGTATACTATGCACATAAAAATAAAAACAACCAAATATTCTGTAACAATATTACCAAATAATGTTAGGGTTATTTTTTACAGTTCCATTTTTTGCGTAAACAATTTTCCCGGCCGATTTGTCATTTCTTCTTAGCCCTAAAGTTGAGTTAGGTAGTTAAAGCGGAAGATGATAATGGGTTTAATAATAATGGGAGATATGACTATTATTACATGTGGAAGACGGAGATACACCTGTAAGGCAAAGTAGTGAATGTTAGTGAGAGGCAACTACTAACTAGCTGTGTTCGTAAGTTAACTAGGCAGACGATTCGTAATATAAACCTATTTATTTTGTGGCGGAGCGGAAGTAGGTCACCCTGAACACGACATGACTCTCTTCTCTCTGTTGGCTACTTTCTGCATTCTGCGTAGTCAACCACTGATCCAAAAATGAACAAAACAAATAAATAGATTTTCGTTTCAAAGAAGACCACAAAGAGATTGCTGTGCATTTATACGAGTCTCATTTAGATTTAGACCTGAGGAATACAACAAGGAGCCTTAATGGCAGTGTTTGTGTTGTCAATGAGTACTGGTGAGGAGGTGGAGAGAGAACTGGCAAAAGTACTCACAATGCAATGTGAGATACCTTTACACGGATGGTAGTAAAAACTTAAGTTATTACTACGGGAGATAGTCATCACGAGAACAATGAGCAAGACTCACTCACTCACAGTGCAAGAGATGGTGATGATGAGATGAGATTAAGGCGAGGATTCAACAATGACGACCGTTCTTCGCGTATTAATATCGTAATATCACAATACCACACGCTACCACAACTCCATTACATATCCACACATATTTTAGTTCCTTTACAACGTCTGTAGTCGAGTGGAGTGCCGTAGACAAGTCCTCTACACATTTCCCTATGCCTTTTACCTTTAATTAACCCACCACGCCATAAATGGCAAATGTTATACACACCAACACTAATACTTATACTCGTTTTACAAACAGTCATATTATAACTTCTTTACTTGCAAAAACACATTTATATTGATCAGGTGAGGTCTCTTTAGAATTTAGAATACTATTCATGTAAATCTCCACATATTTAATCTTCTATATGTAGTGGCAACCATTTTTACAAGCTTTGAATATTTACCCTAATAATTTCGGCTTAAATTTGTAGGTGAACAATTCGAGACAAGCGTTAAACAAGTAGATTAAGTTAATCGTAATTTATGTAAAGAATTTCTACAGCTAGATAGATAGGTCTATGTCCCTAATAAAAAGATTACATTGCATAGGTACCTACATAGAAGGAAATATTTACAATACTCACGTCATTGCACTTGAAACATTTAAATTCGAGAGGTCATGTTTGAAGATTGATTAGGAATAGTATTTCAACAGAGATGTACGTAATTGATTGTGCAAATAATATTATGCGAATGCCCAAGACGTTCCACTCTTCATTCTTCTGATTTATTTGCATATTATGCCTCTAGAGAAGTTACTTCTGTGTGTTCAGCTTCATTATCCATGCTGGTCAATGTAATTCTTAAGGAGGGTGTGTATATGTCCTGTAATGTTATGTGATGATATTAAAGTGCGTTCTGTTGCTAAGTGTATGTGACTGTGTGGTGGTAACGTTGACGGTGGTGGTGGTGGTGGTGGCTGAAGAATTGGTGCTCGTGATGAGCCTAGAGCGGACAAGTGGAGCCACATCCGAATACTTTAATATTTTATTCTATGTCATCTCTTCGTCTGTCAGCCGAGTTCCTTGTGGCTTTTTAGCCCACAGGAGAACATTGCCTTATTATTCTTCTCTTCCGCGTACCTGACAATCTGACAGAGTATTTCAGTCCACTTTTTCTTCATAGACACACACAGAGACACACATACACACACAATATGCATGTAAACAGCTTTAGGAGAATTAATAAGCTTGTGCAGATCATTAAGACGCAGTCTTTTTAGGAAGATGTGTGAATGAAGGGATTTATAATAGCCAAGGAAAATGATACGCACACACACAGAAGAAATTCTTCACTTGCTACTATTCGGTTTAGCACAAGGATATTATCAGACGTCTCTGAGCAGCATAGTTCTTTCAATTGCTAATTAGGTCAAGTTTGTATGCACTGTTGCAGTGGAGTGTGTAGGTACTCCCTTGTAGTAGTAGTAGTACAACACTGTGAAGATGAGTGAGTTTTAGTTTTGCTGATAGATGAGCTTTACTGATTATTGTTGTAAGTATATTATTATGCTGTGATTGTATGTAGTACACTCACAGATTATACACAAAGTACCACAGAGATACATCATCTCTTCTAGAGGCTCATTCTTCATTTTATTATAGACTTTAGTAGGTAACTCTTGTGAATATACAATGATACCAGTACAAAAATGCTAGGAGTAGTAGTGGTAATAATAGAAACAATATTAATGAATTCATGACTCTCTGGCACAAACAAAACAATCCATTAGGTATACACGAACGAACGAAGAACATTTTTCCCATCCTTTTCAATTTCCTCGCCAATTTAATCGAGCAATCTTTTTTAGATGTGCATCTCCTGCTATCTTTCCCTTTATTTATAGATTTCACTTCTTCTTCTTCTTCTTCTGTTCTTACACAAATTCTGTATTTACATACACATAATGCAGATCGTGTTTATTATATAGAGGCATATAATATGCATGTACATGCAGGATATAGGTAGATATAATTATAAAGTATTGAGCTCAAATCGGATACAATACAATTAATAATTAAAAGTAGTTCCTGAAACCTAGAAAGAAAATAAATGAATGTTAAAGTGGAGTACTAGACTTGTTAGATCTGTCTCTACTTTCTGGTGCAAGAAGAAGAAATGAAATAAATGAGCAGTCTTCTTCTCTCTGTCTGTCCACTCACTTTGTCCAGTTTCGTCATCATTTTCATTGCAGAGCTTTTTATTTGTGGCATCTTTATGTAAATTGTACAAGCTGACAATTGTAAATTGCTGCTTTGGAAAGGTTTTGTGTAGCTCTAGAGCGTTTTATTAGCATTTGCATATTATTAATATGCACAAGGTGCCTTGGCCGTGTTGTTGTTGGTAGGAGTAATATTTATTATGGTTTTAGCCGCTTGCTGACTTTAGTTCGGCTAAACTCTCCACGCCAAAAGGGATAAATGTAACGTTGTCAGTTGTTGTGTTGGTGATGTGACCTGGATATGATTTCATCTGTTGCAGATGAGTCCATTCCTTGTAGTCATCCTCCACATACCTTCACCCGCTTAACAAACAATAACCAACATCTACTACAATAATCCTATGCTCTATTATTATATCAAATGCGTACAAATCCGCGTTCTTATAACTATTCATAATATCTTCCTAGTTTTTATATGCATATCATCCACCAAACAGACAAACAATTCATCATCCAAATGTATTCTATCCTAGTATGCCCTGCATCATACGTCATCTTTTTGACAGCCAAATTCTACCTTTTTGTGAAAACAAACGCGTTTACGCAATATACGCACAAATGTCACACATTCCAGTATTATACATTTTTTTCTTTCGTTTACACTTCTACAAAGACTGCACCATGAGACAAAAGGTGCTTACTTTTTAATACAGTACAAATACAAGACAAATTAAAATGCAAAAAATATCTGATTAGCAAACATTACTAAAGCATTTGTCTTTTCTTCTACCTACAGTGTTACAATAATATAATATTAACAATGAATTGTATAATTCAGAAAAAAGCATTGATTTTAGTCAATGGAAATATTAATGATTTAAAACAACTAATTCAGATTCCTATACATAATACGATGATAATTAGCTTGTTGTTTAAAGTAGATGCGATGTGATATTAAACTATTATGAATAAATGAATATGCATTTACCAGAAGGTAAATAATTGTCGTGAAGACTGAAAGAATGGGAATGTAAAATGATTTGGGAAAGGATTGGAGGATGAAGGTAATGGTCAGTCAGAGTTGTTAGATGCAGGCCAGTAGAATTGTATTTTGTGTATCTGCACAAGAGACCGACTTTTGTTGCACTGGCAATTTTAATCCTTCCACTCTGTTTAGCAAACGAGATGATCCACATTGATTGCCACTTGTAACAAACTACAAGACTAACTAAGAGAGACTGTACCTGGTATATCATACTATACAGTAATCCACCATATACCACATGCACCAACTACTATACATACATATCCAAGTACAACAACAATTACACAAGTTATTTTTATTACTATGATTAATGTTAGCATTCAGATTTCGGATTCAGATGAGGTGCTCCTGCAGCCACATTAAGATTCAGACTGCATGCCGAGTGAACTGAAAAGTCTTAGCCACATAAATATACGTAGACGTATAATACTCATACGCGTTCTTCTCTTTTACTTTGTAAACTCAACACTACCTGTGTATTGATACTTACTACCATCACTTGTACACATAACAATAAGATTCCTTATAGAGTGGTGAATTCTTAGTATAATAAGCGAAATTAGCAGTAGGCTGTGTCATAGACGATGCTGATTGAATACACGGATAATTATGAGAGTGTATTTCTACTTAAAACGTCTAATATTATATCTCTCAGTATAAATGAGCTGCAGTTAGCAGAGCAGAGAAACGAACATCTCGTGTAATATTTCTGCTACACAACACACACATGTATAACAAAATATTACACATACTGCTTCACATTCCCCTAACCACATCATATACATGTACTACTATATAGTCTATATAATATTTCTTTCTATATTCATTTGGTATTTATGCCTAATTTATTTGTGGTAGAATTTGTTGTAGTACTAGCAATATTATTCAATCGTGTGTGTGCGTATTAGCGTAAGAAATTTCCCCAGCGCACCGTAAAAACTATATAGCGATAAAAGTCATTAAAAATTATCCAAAAGTCATATATAGGCATTGTTCTTTCAGTTTAAAAGAAATATGTACCTATACCATATACAGTTACAATAGTGAATGAAGATCTAGTCTGCATGCACAATACTAAAATTCTTTATAATACTAATAAATACGGTTAGCAAGTAAATTAGATATAGGTACTTATTGTACCTGTTATGTATACACACAAATTTTACGTGGAAAACATTGTATGTAAAAATATTGCCAAATATATATTGTAATGAAAGAGTTTAGTTTAAGTGAGCATGGAGAGCAATGCTGCAACCGAAGCGTCCATTTAGAAAACAAACAGGATGCCTATAAATAGTAATCACCTGCTGTACAAAGATATCAGTTTCTTTGAGAGAGCGAAATTAGTGTAACGTAACATATAAGCCTGACAATGGAAGCCACTCAAGGCATTGTTGGGGGCATTTAGGCAAAGGCAAGCACAACTAGTTAATCTTATTGTAGAATAACACAGAACTATATAAATCTATATTCTGTAATTTAAAACGAAGTTTATATATAACCCTTATAGACTCTGTTTATGTGTAAAAGTATACCAGGAGGAGGAATCCACATTCAAAGCGAGTAACTGTATGTGTAGTAGTATATAGAAGTTTAATAATTATGCATGTACATAATTACACATAGTGTGTAGGTAATAAGTATAATATAGCTGCATACCTACAGGAACATTGAACATATATACCAGAACGTTAAACACGATTAGCACATAGCATTATTACGAACAATGAACAATTTCCAATTAAGGAATGTTCGAAATCGTTGCTAAAGTATAGCTGAGTGAATATTATGCCCTTGTGTGAAGTGCAAGCTGGTGTCAGTACATGTCTAAAGATAAAACAAAGTACACAAACAGATACCGTCCAGATAAAATGATCTTTAATTTTCACAAACTTATATGCAACAGATTCGTCAATTAAAGTCAGAGAAGTATATTCAGATCTTTATTGCACCAGTATCGCTGATTTTTAATTTTAATAATGAGCTTTGATAGCAATTAAAGAGGAATACACCGTTATTTGCTTGTAGGAGAGGATGAGAAGGGTGCAGAGTGCAAATTTAAATGGAATATTAAAATTTAACTTATCTGTTTACATACGCGTAGCAAATTTAATCGCACTAATATTTATAATGGTCTATGTGTATTCCTATTCTATACAAATCACATTTATTACCTACATTGTAAATCCTATATCATTAAAATATTTACATAGTGTTGGTACGTAAAGAATGCACGCAATTATAATGAGTTAGGTTAGGCATACCTTTATTTATATTCAATGGTAATAATTAACTAAGAAAAATCAGTTGAGATGATGTTTACATCCTTAACTTCTAACTTGAGGAATTGTGTACGTGTACAGAGATGTGCTGCATCGCTTAAATGGAGTAGCAAAAATATTACACACAATTGAAGAAAGAATTGACATTTTTCATCCTCTAGAAGCATGTCAGCGTGCATTTGCTGCAGTTGTGTATATATTAAGCTTTTAAAACATAAATATTAACTATTCATACAACATCCATTTTGTTATGTACCTAGTTAAGGTTAAGAAACATTTTTCATACAGCTAAAAAATTAATTTTATTATTACAGTAGACCGATTTCATTGTTCTTTTCACTGGCACAGTTGTTTACCAAGTATATTATAGTTTACACCCTTATCCTCCCTCAAACCCAATTCCAATAATCTACATAAATGTCAAAACTGAGGAAAAATCGATAGGAATAATTTATATCATAATTTACATTACATCGGATTTATCATCATCATGTATTTTTAGCAGAATTTGCTTGCTTACAAAATAAGAAATAAATGTAACAATTTAATTGCCGAAACATTCATGGAGAACAAAAATTACATTCCTATTCAAATGAACAATTTTAATAGCTCCTATAATTCTAGTGGTACGCAACAATAAAATTAATTGTTAGTTCAATTTACACACAACCACTTTAGGCAAAGATAACGCAAGAGTAAGAAACACTCAATCAATCCATGAATACTAAACCACCCTTATATCATATCTATTTTCCTTCATATGAAATATACTGCAGAAAACAAATAAGCATCAGTCAAATCAAATCTGAACATGTCATGAGAATAATATTTACAAAATTAAGACAAATTGTCAATTTCTGTACACTTGAAGTTAATTTTGTATTTTTTAAATTGCAGTTAGTAAATTGTGAAAATGGAGCGGGCAATTCAGTAAACAGCATTTCTAATATTCCGGACCAATTGGCAATGGCAGCAGAGCATAGAATTGGAGTTCATGGAGCACTGCCAGTTTACGGTGCCCCTCCTCCAGGATTTATAGGAGGAGGAGGTGGTCACGGACCTCCACAAGGACTTGACGAAGCCTGGCCACTTCATTCTCAACAAGATATGCCTCAAATCAAAATTCTCCAAGTTCAATGTGAAAAATCTCACATGAGAGTCAACATTGAGTTTGATCGTCCCTTTTACGGAATGATATTTTCAAAAGGACACTACTCAGATCCACACTGCGTCCACTTGGCTCCCGGCTCTGGTCATCTCAGTGCTACTTTTGACATTTACTTGAACGCTTGTGGAATGACGTCTTCAGCAAACAACAATGGCGTTTATGGACCAGCCCCATCAGGAACTTTTGTTGAAAACACAATCATTATTCAATACGACCCTCTCGTCCAGGAAGTTTGGGATCAGGCAAGAAAACTTCGTTGCACTTGGTACGACTTCTACGAAAAGTCTGTCACCTTCAGACCATTTCAAGTCGACATGCTCCACGCAGTCACCGCCAATTTCTTGGGAGACAATTTACAATGCTGGATGCAAATTCAGGTCAGTCCAACTAACCAATGCAATATCACTGATGCGCCCGGTTACACAAAGTAGTTTGTTTTTCTTTACTTTTACAATTGTACTCTTCCTTAAAATTACACCGGATTTTCTCATGGATGAACAATGCAAGAATTTATAAATAATTTTAATTGGTCTTGCGAAGGTTGGAAAAGGACCCTGGGCATCAGAAGTGTCTGGCATAGTGAAAATTGGTCAAACGATGACAATGGTGTTGGCTATCAAAGACGATGAAAACAAATTCGATATGCTTGTTCGAAACTGTGTGGCACATGATGGAAAGAGAGCTCCGATTCAATTGGTCGACCAATACGGATGTGTCACTCGTCCGAAAATTATGTCAAGATTCCACAAAATTAAAAATTTCGGAGCTTCAGCTTCTGTTGTATCTTATGCTTACTTCCAAGCTTTCAAATTCCCTGACTCTATGAATGTACACTTCCAATGTGTCATCCAAGTCTGTCGCTACCAATGCCCTGAACCCAAATGTGGAACTGAAGACGCTTATGGACCACCTGGACTTGGAGGCATCCCTGGTAATTAAATTACACAAATTAAATTATAATTAAACTTACTGCTTCTTCGAAAATATTTCCCTTATTAAAATTTACTTAAATTACAATGTTTTTAAGTTTTTTATTCAAACGATTTTAAATAAAAATGTTTTGTTTCGTAACTCAGATCCTCGTGTTCCTCATGGAGCGTACTCTGAAAACAAAGAGAACATTGCCAGCGGAGGACCATCCGGAGAGCAAGATCAAACTCCTGCCCAAAGTGCACCACAATCCCAATCGGTTCTTCCACCATCTACTCAACCACAACATCAAGGACCACCACCTTCTGTTCCTCCTCCACCACAGTCTCATCCCACAGTTTCCCATCATATGGCACCTCCTCCTCCACCACCTCCAGGCTTCCCCAAGCCAATGATGGTACCCATGCCAATGCCAGCTAAACCAAGCCATGTCATGCTTCCTCCAGGACCTCCTCGTCACAACGGATATGCCAATGTCAAGAGAGAAGGAGTTGTCATGGAAGACGGAGATGATGAGGACGAAGAAGAAGGACCTGGCCCATCTTATGCCGCTCTTGGTGGACGACCCCGCTCTGTGGACTTCGAAAAGGCAGAAAGACAACGATTAATGCAAGATGACAAACCAAGAACTCGCAGAGACATTTCTCTCCCGACTGACGATATGGAACATCACACATTTGTTGTAAAAGTTAGCCACGTGTACAAAAGAGCAGCTCAAGAAATGACAGACGTTGAAACCACAAGAGTTATTCAGGTACAAAAAATCCACCATTAAATTATCAATTAAAAAAAAATCAAAATTAAAATCAAATTAAGATAAAATGAAAAATTAAATTTAAAAAAATTAAGGTAAAACCAAAAAAAATTGAAAAAAAATTAAAAATCAAATCAAACAAACTCAAAAGTTGAATTAAATTAAAATCAAAACAAAATATTAAATTTAATTAAAACCAGGAATTAAATTGAAATTAAACCAGGAATTAAATTGAAATTAAACCAGGAATTAAATTGAAATTAAACCAGGAATTAAATTAGAATTAAATCAGATATTAAATTAAACTTAAATCGAGAATTAATTAAAATTAAGCAAAGAATTCAATTAGAATTAAGTCAGTTATTGAATTAAAATGAAAATCATTGGTTATAAACGATTGATTTGATAAAACTGTAATTATTTTGTGTGTAACAGGTTGTGGCTCCTGGAGATGTTGCGTTCAATTTGGGTGGTGCTTCAAATAACGCTACAGCAGATTCGGTTGTGATCGAAAGTACACAAAGATCTGATATCGATGGAATTTGCATGTCAGTGTCATCTTTCGTGGGAGGTCTTGTGATGCTTCTTCTTCTTCTTGTGGTCGCCTCTCTTGTCGCCGCATTTCTGTTTGTTCGCGTTCGCTCAATTCATCGGAAGACGGCCGTCTTCGCCGGGGGGTACGACAACCCTGAATACATGAAACATCAGAGTACGTCCAGCTAAATGTCCATAATATAATTAATTTTATATTCATCTGTCTCATTTCAAACGGACAAACTCAAATCTTTATTTTTAATTATCATTCAAGTATTTGTAGTTGCTATTTCTTTCCGCATGTTGTTGATTAATAATTATTAGTTGTCGTCTCGTCATTGTCATCGCCCATGTATGCAGTTGATGATTCAAACGCGTGATTCGTCCAATGTCTATTTTACATTCTGTCAGTTCTAATTTTATTACCAGCCAACAACAACAACGAAGGGTTGTTCCATCCACGAGCTAACCAAAAGCCAACAGCCCGTCGTAATCCGCTGCATGCATACTTAATTTTGTCCATACATTTTATATTATTTTGTCATGTCGTATGTTATTGTAGTAGCTGCTAATGTATTATGAATATTGTTATAGTAAAATTAAGTTAACTAGTGTAAGTATTTATTAGCTGTGTAAATTGTAATTTTAGAACTAAACATACAATTAGCCAATAGAAGTGCCCCTGTCGCCCTTACCGTGTTCCAAGTACACAATCTACTTCCCACGACACATTCATTCACCTAAAATTATTATTACAAGTAAAAAGCACATTCCACTGTTTGTAATACTATCAACTATCCTTTGTCTCTTTGTACATTATTTATTATTAGAATTTTGAAAAAATGTAACAAATATTAATCATAAGTATTTATTTTTGCTACTTGTGCTTGTCTTGCACAAATGAAGCATCATATTATTTCGTAATTACTGTATTAATTATTGAAATTGCTGTATTAATTATGGTACTTATTAGTGTCTTGTTTCATTATTACCTTTACTATTGTACTTTACCTTAACTGCTCCGATGTTTTTTACATACAGTACATGTAAACAAGTAGTAATAGTAATAATTTAGATGCAATAATGAGAAAAGTATCAAAATGTTGTTTGTAAAGATATTATAAGTAGCATAAAATATACAAAGCCACAAAATGTCATCGTGTACAGACATTTTTGTGGTTATAATTTTGGCATGAGACGCCGACGCCACGACGGGTCTTCGGGACGTCTTCTTCCCATAAAACTTTTTTATGAAGCATTGATGATGATAATTATTATTATTGATTATTACAATTATGAATAAGACTTGAAGAGAAATTTAATGCCCGAGATGCGTTGACACAGTTTATTTTCAAGAATTTATTTTCCATGTTTATTCCGTTTTTGGTGACTGTTGTTGATGATGCTGTTGTTTTTGTCTTGAGAGTGAATTGTTTGTTTGTATTGTATAATAATGTTTGTCTGGAGAAAATGCAAATACTTTTAGAACTATTGTAGGACTATTGCAATTTTGTTACAAGAGAGAAGGTAACTTTTAGTACTACAAGAGAATCTGAATGTGATGTAAATATAATAAGGATATATGGACATGTGTTGTAGTGTAGTCGTTAATTACAATAATTGATTTAATTAAATGTCTGCCTACAAAGAAAACTGTGCATCTATACTCGGACCAATAAAAAGAATGAAAAATCATCTTCAATAATTTATAGAGGTACATAATATTTAATTACATAAAATGTATGTACACGAGTGTAGCAGTGTCAGTTGCCTTATATTAATTAAATTAATTAATTCTGTCATGTTTTTGAAAAGCAGTGAAAAACTGCTTTGCGCAGAAATAAAATAATATGCAAGTGTGTAAGTACCTATGTACACTCTACGATACATTTAGAATAGGGTTGCTCTGTCTTTGGGGAATATTTAAGGAGAGCTTTTTTGAGGTCTAGTAGTACTAACACTGACTATATTTAAAATAAATAAATTACATCTGTTATGATAACTCTGTTAATCAGGATAAAGTATTTCTTTACTATAAATACCATATTTGCATTAAATTACTTGTCATTGAGAAATGAGAGGGGTTGTTATTGTCATATGTAATAATAATAATTATGTTCTACATTCGCTTGTGTAAGTCGCAAAATTTTCTTTTCACCTATCATATCATTACCACACTTTACATTGCGTCTATAAACATGGGCGTATCTACGTATAGTTGTAGGGCGGAAGCCCCCTAGATTCTGCAATCATTTTTTTGTTATTTTGGTTAAAAGTTTCTCTCGTTGGAATCCTACATACGGCCTTGTGTATTTTATATAAATAATTCATATTGCAGTTTATTCACAAATTATGGGTTCATTATTACATCAACAAAATCAAGGTGCATACTAACTGCACAAAACAATTTTCTGGCAGTACTCATTAAAAAATGTGTCAGTCTCTTTTTTAACATTTTAACACAAGACATGTAATTATCTAATTAGTATTATGTATTCAAATACTATACTGCATAATGTGCATATATATACAGATACTTTTTGGTTTTTAAGTTTTAACTTTTGAAACTGTAATCAGCTACGGGTTATTCTTTCCATTATGATGTCCTCTTCACTACTATATACGTACACAAAATTAGTAGAACTACCAAATATGCCACTTAAACGAAATATTATACGAATACGCCTTTCCATTTACATAAATGTTTGTGATTTCCATAATGTTATTGTTATTTATTCTTATTAGCAGCTCATGCAATTTTGTTGCATTTATTAGCACAATTCTGTTCTTACCTTTTGTTAATATTGTGCTAATTTGTTTGTCCTAAAATATAACTCTAACTGTATGATGTGTCGTAATCATAATGTGCACTCTATTATTGACACAACTAATATAACGAGGTAAAACCCCAACTTTCAGTTTCATAATGCATAAATTTCTGACCCAATACCGTAAAGATTTCGTCTAGTGTCTGCTATACAGTTTGAAATTAAAATAAATTACAAGGTTGAACTAATTGCATAATGTGGACTAATCTTAACCTGTTAAAAAGGCAGGACGATATTTGTCGTCCAATTTTTTTATGCAGTTATGTTGGTAGGACGACTTATCTCGTTTCCAAATTGTAGCGCGTTAAACTGGGAGGACGGAAAATTCCGTTTTCAAAATACAACCCGTATCCATGGGAGGACGACAT
>JABASD010003145.1:0-21690 GCA_019776165.1 Pogonognathellus flavescens
ACATCTTATAGAGCACAAAAAGTTAGCTAAAGAGTGATTAGACCATTTTTGAATATTTAATTGGTGAGTGCCTCAAAATTCGGTGGGAAAGTCCCGAATTCGGCGCTCAAACACAAAGCAGGTAAGCGAGCTGTGAACTCTGTGACGTCAAACGTGACGTGTTCCAGTTCCTCTGCCACACTTAATACACACAGTCTCAAGTTGAGCTTTACTCTATGGTAGGGACACAAAATCCGTCTCATTGCCGCCCACTGTGTAATACCGATATTTTTGATTATAAGGAAAAGTATCATCTATATGATCTAGCTAGACTAACTGGTGTATAGAAAATAAATTATAACAAATAAGAAATAATTTATAATGTAATGCCCGTATGTACTAATACATTAAACACAATATCAAAAGAGGTTAAGTATAAGTCGGTTTAAATTAAGACTGTAAATGGAAAATCTATTCCATAATATTTGTACTGTTTGTTACGTTATTGTTATTTTCTTACCATATTGAACAGAGAAGTATAGTAATGGTGTTTATTTGTTAGTAATATAACAGAGTAGAAACGCCAAGCTAGACAGAACAGGAAGATGAGTCCATATGGGATTTGTGTGGTGAAATAGGCAGTTAGGGTTAACCGATAATGGCTCCTAATTGTACCCTTGGCTTTTCCCTCTCTGTTATTGATAGTGTTTTATAGTTTATAACATAATATAGTTCTCTCTTTACTAACCCAACTACCTAATCTATTAAGCTCACTAAATACGTCTGTGGAGACCAGCCAAGCTGAACCGAAGTATAAGTAGTAAGTCAGTTGAATCATAATAATAATAGAATATTATGAGAATAGATACATCTGTACACATAATAACTTTCAGAGACATACAGTTAGCAGCACACTACATCTATTTCAATTCAATTCTCCACGACAGATACGTTGAATGCTCCATGATGATGATTGTAATGATAATCGAGTCATCCTATTGTACAAACATGTATTTATTATCTTATATATTGTTGTTGTATATAAATAGAATTCATTTCATGTATCTGTATAGCTGTATCTCAGGCCAAGGCATATCATCAACAAATAATCCCTGTCCTTTCCTTTTCTATTACCATCAACCATTACAAATCCTGCTTCATTCAATGATCCAGCCAAAATTATTTCTTTGATGATTGAATCTGCTCTTTCGATCGTATCTTTTTCGTTCATTTTATAGTTCTTTTATTTATCGGTTAAATAGGTTGATTTAGGTTTGTGTATATTTACATGTACCAAAGTAGTTATTTTATAGATTTAATAGCATCTATTGGTTAGTAATAGGCATCTATATAGTTAAATGTCGTGAGCTTGAATGGCTATTTAATTTTGTACTGGATATTCCTGGTGAATACAACTATCAAGTCCTTAGATTGATTTCATTTCATCTGCTGCTAATAATATTATTACATCTGTAACTGGTGCGTGGTGGGATAAATCAGTTTGATCTTGGATTTAACGTATGAAATTTACATGAAGCATAAATATACGAATGTGACACAGCATAATACTTCTTTCTACATTATTATCCACTGCAGACAAGATTTTATTTTGTGTGTAACTTGTGTGATATCTATTATGTCATCCAGTGTGCGTCTGTATTTATGTAGTTATAAATGTGTCGCTTCATGCCTCGTTATCATTTAATGTCAAGCATCCTGTCCTGTCGTCTGCATTAACTAAACGGCTTACTGCGCTATAGCCTGCCATAAGCCTGCCTCAGTGTGCAATCTTCTTTTAGAAGTTTTGTAAAATACATTTTTCTCTGCTGTTTCTTCTATTCATTTTACAAATTTATTTTATTCCATTCATTCTACATACTTGTACATACCTATTAGGCTTGTGTTCCTTGCATTAAATAAAAGAACCGTTCTCTTATACACATTATTCTTTTGTTCATGCATTATTCGAAATCATCAAATAAGCAAAAATATGAATGATCTACAAGTTAACATTTGAAATTAAATTATTTCATTTCGTGACTCAAAATTGAATAGTCTCTAAACTATTTATTCCATGAACCTTTTATAATTGTTTGTGCAAGTGTATGAAATTCTTGTCCATAATTGCATAAATTACTACGAAATTGTGAAAAATTCTGTTGCTTACGTATATAGTTCTTTCATGTACACCAATACGTATAGTTGATGTAAACACAAAACAGAAATGTTTTATAGAAAGGGCCAGAGTTATTATTTCTAGTACAGTAATCCATGGTCAATAACAGTAAGGGGTACAATCCTGTGCATATAGTGTAAATCATTATAAATAATATAGTATTATGTATTTATAGATTATTCCGTGGTACTACCAGACCTTTCTTCATAAACACAACTTATGGTGAGCATCCATGCAGGACCGGATTCAACAATGTACTGATACAATGATTGTATGTGAATCAAAAATGAACTGGGAATTAAAACACGTAGAGAAATACCAAATTGATATTTAGATTTATTTGTAGAGACGATGGGTATGAGAACATTATTGTATTATAAAATAGTGTCTGCAAAATAGTGAAATGGAGAAAAGGGTTGTTCTGTTTGTATAATAAAATAAAATGCAGATAGCAGTGAAAGAATCCGAAATAAAGGACAGAACAAAAGAAGACAGCCATGTCGTACATGAGATGACTATGACTTGACTTGTATTTACTGGAGAATGAAGACAGAGAGCTTGATGTGTTCCGGGCTGTACAATCGTCTCTAAAAAAACTACACTACCCAGCAACCAACCAGAGTCGAACGAATGAAAATATCTAATGAGATGAGATGTTTTAGGAGGCAATTAAGAAGTACTGGCTCTAGATGTGGATAGCTCGCTGGGATGGCTTGGCTTGATGGTTGAGAGGAGCCTCCGGCAAGTTGGAAATTGATATACCCAAGTCATCATCATCATTTACAGTCTGAAGGAAGACTCGGGGCACAAAAAATTCTTGCTGGATGAATGTAGCTGTAGCTGGATGATATAGAGCCATACATGTTAGACGTACACGTATGTAGAAAAAGAATAGCATCTCATCATTCTTTCTCTCTCTCTCTGATCCTCCTTTAGGATGGCATGACATGCCATGCCATCCTAAAGTAAAACATAAGACGAGAGAAACAGAAAAACAAGTAACGTGTACATGTTCATAATCTTTACATGACTACAGACGCTTGTTTCTTAGTGGAAGACGACAAAGAAAAAGAGATGCATTACCATTACTTCTTATTCATCCTCGAGTTTAGTTTAGTCGTGAAGATTCCTCCAGCTTGCTTTGACTTTTAGTGCCTCGTCTTCCCATGCAATATGATGCAATTCGAAATGCAGTGGAAAACTACACAATGTCTAACTCATTGCTTTTGTCGACTGTTGTGTGGCATGCCTTATCTCATGTGGCATTGTTTTGCATTACAGGCTTCCCTATACTAGAATACATTAAACTCGAAATTCTGGATACATTCACAAAAGTCTTCAATTTCCATATAAGAATTAAAATTTCCTGCGTAACACATTCTTTATATACTTTGTTATACCATATATCTAGGATATTCATTGAATTGTCTAATAGAACAGGTAAGGTAATATCATTATATATTAGGCATCAGGTATGTTTGTATATAGTTTTCTATATCTCTGAACGATAATTCAAATCGAGCCGACAGAAAGTCAAGAATCAAGATCAAGACCAGTTAAGGTTTGGAAAATAAGTAAGTTTACTACTACTACTACTATCTGTAGTATAGTAAGTAGTTGATTTGCTGAGTTGTTCTGCTCTCTCGTTGCTTGGATAAATGCATTTAAGGTATAGCATTACAAGACACAAAGCTCCATACCTATCCACAACACAACATATCAACATGAGATTACTTTACTGGCGGTTGAGAAGTATAACTTTGCGAAGCACATAAGGGAAGACATGAAAAAAGGATGGCGGATGGGATGTTTTTATTCATTTCTGACTTCCAGTGAGAGCTCAGCTTGTCTGCAGCTTTAAAGCTCAAGTTCATTATGTTATTTTACGTTTCCTCTCTTTCTTTTGTGCCTTCTTTACTGTTTCATCAGGGGAAATTCTCAGTTCACTCAGACTCATCTGTTGTGTTATCACCTAACTCATTCTCTAGTAACTAATCAAAGAGCAGTATCAGTATGTAGCTCGTATTATTATGTGTATGAACAGTTCATAGGTACCTACCACAGGTTCGTTTACTTATTTTAGCCACAAGAACATTCCACGTTATAACGTAGTTATGCCTATAGCAAAATTTATTATGTTCTCAATTATAAATATCTCATGAAAGGCAAATTACAACTTTCTGAAGTTTTTCTCTTGGTCTTTAACAATGATACTCCTTTCTGACCAGTTAGCGTCTCCAACAATGCAATTCGGGTTTGTTTTATAGCTTTCATCTCAAGTTCAATTTACTTATTTGAATCATTGCGATTATTTTATTATTGTTGGGCTTCTCTTTCTTTTATTCCATCATCCAATGCATTACTTTTGTAAATTGTGTATGAGCATAGATGAGAAAAAATCTTTTGATTTACAAGCAGCAGAAGCAATTTCTTATTTCGTTTCACGTTTTCTGCCCTGTGTGTGTATATTCTGTAGTGAAATAGTAATACATCACACAACCTCTAGAGATAAATGAATACTAAAATGCAAAGCAGAGATAGGTAGTCGCAGTAGGACAAAGTTTACGAAGGAAGGAGTACGACTGCAGTCTTTTGGCAGAGGCAGATGTGATTTGTTCGTTGTTGAAAGTGGATGCTGTTGTAAGTTGAGCAGTAAAGTCAAAGTCAAGTCATACCGAGTAGTTAATTTCTTGTAGTAGAATTGTATTTCATTGTTTTCTTGTAAAGTAATGAAGGAAATGTTTCACTCACACATTATTATGCGTTGTTATTGCAATAAGACAATAAGTAAGATGGTCAGACAGAGCCATCCATTCTATTTTATTACTTCAACTTCTTTGTCTCACATTTCTCTTCATGTCCATAGGTAGAATAATACGTATATTGTCTATTCTATACTCTTTTGACTGACTTTGGGGGAATATACAAAGCAGATAATCCAAATGGTCTGCTGCTATCTGTATTATAAGAGTACAGAGAAATGGGAAGTCCCTACACGAAAACTACACGGTAGAATTGACTCAAAAGGGAAGCTATATACTTTGTAGCTTGCTGAGACAATGATGTATACGCTGTCGTCCGAATTATTGCTTGTTGGTTGCTGACTGGACCAGTCTCACATTACCTCTCCTTATCTTACATTGCTAACATGCAAAGGCTTATATCCTGTATCTTCTACTAATACTATTCTATATGGCTAATCTTCTCCCTTCCACATATTTTCTGAATATTTCAGTTCATCATGGATTTACCATACATACTACATGTAGTATACAAGATGTACACGTATAAGTTTCAGCGCTACAGCAATAAAAGTCTACTTACAACGAATGTGTTACTCTCGTACAATGGTCCACAGATTTTAGATAGTAAGCTTTAGTCATCGGATTTCTAACAAATTATTTCCATTTGTCAGTACCTTTGTTATTTGCACAACAAGATACAAATAATAACGATGGTGGTGGTGGTTGGTGCAAGAGAGAAATAATTATTTTCAAATCATATTTTATGCCCCTTAGTAAATAATAATGAATTCTGCTGTTAGAGTATACAAGCAGCTGCAGTCTTAGTGAATACTGCGTAAAATAAAATAAGTTTTATGTTCGGGAGAGCTGAACAAAGACCAACAAAGAAAGATGAGCTGGAGAAGCCTTTAGAAATTTTTTGGTCCTATCTATGTGTAATGTATAATGAGTGGGGAGATGATATTATGCAGATACACATAAATATTACCAGATACTATACTACACGTTGTTCGTTCGTAACTTAACTTGTAAATACAATTACTTGTACTAGGATAGACTTGACTGACTGTACGTGTAGTACATAATTTATACGGACAGTACATAAATGTAGTTATATGCAAAGCAGAAAGAAATGTTTTTGTCAACTCACTTTATCAATCTAAGCCTGAAGAAAAATCCGCCTAGTACACAACCAAGTAATATACCTAGAAATCCTATCGCGTAGGAATATTATAATGTATTTAGTTTGGCAGTAGTTTGCCATAGAACTGAAATCATATTGCTGGAGACTTGATTTGTGCAAGGTTACTAGACTTGGAGTAGTAGTGGTAGTAGTAGTAGTAAATAGTATATATAGTAATAACGGAATGGAAAAAGATATTAAGCAAAGAGAATTTTGACGGAGGGCATGAGCACATAAAAATTGCCTGTAATTTATCTATGTGCATTGTCTATATAAGGGAAGATAATATCTGAATCAGACTTGCCAGAGTAATGGCTTTAGTAGTAGAGTTGAGTTGAGTTGAGTCAAAAGCGAGAGCTGACTTGACTTGGTGGCTTGTAGTTTTCTGATGTAGTCGCCTTGACTCAGCCGATGAAATTATATCATTATTACCTCCTCTATACTAGCGCCAGCATCAACATTGTAATTTGTTACTCTCCTACCTGCCCATTATAGAAGACTGTGCAACTTACTTCAAAAACACAATACAATACTACAATGTAATCTCTGCCCGGGGAAGAAGTAATTTCATGGAAGCTTTTAAGTGCCTAATGCTATAAGGTGAACTGAGTCAAGCCAATTCTCTACTACCCTCATGTCAAACCTAAAACATTCTAAGGAAATTATGCCAGAGAGAGAGAGACTATAGTATAGATACAACCATTACAGGAGTGGAGTGCCTACTTGTGTGCAGATACCATTACATTACATCTTATCTAACCGATGCCATCCTAGAACACTCCAAACCAACACACGGCCAAAAAGACGTGTTGTGGGAAAAATTTCTAATCAACTCCTCACTCATAATAAATCTTACTCTCCATTATTAGACTAACGTTCACATCATTTTGTACTAGTATACACACACACATGTAATACTAGTGCCTATAACATAACAAATATTTTACGCACTCATTAGTCAGAATATTCTCCTTAAAACGAAACGTATTACATATGCAGAAATGTTTTTTGAACATTTGGAAGGTAGATGCTTATGAATGCGATGATTAAGCAGCACAGCTGTCTTAACCTTACACGACAATGATTGATGTCCTTATTACGAACTTCATGAAATACAAATCAATAATCAGGGAACTATAGCAGATGAGTGATTGCTGTTCTTAAGTTCAAATTAATTATTTTCTGTTTTAAACACAACAAATTAAAATAGTACAAGTAATACCTAACATTAACTTTGTAATGTTGAAGTAATAATCTGAACAGATGAAAATAAAAGAAATTCACAAAATCAAATATTGAAGTGTAGGTTCAAATAAGGGAATTGCATTCTACGAAGTTATTGTTAGAGAATTTCAATTGTGTATATATGTTAAATCTGAGACACTTTTATACAATTTTTGACACAAGAATTTCTTGTGTCAAAAATTGTATAAAAGTGTGTTTCTTCAAAATATCTGTACATGAATGAATCTAGTAATTCCAACTTCAAATAAAAGGAGTATACGGAATGCTGATGGTTTTAAGGTAATTGTGGCACTAATAATGAACATAAGTTCAGGTGTGTCTGGATCGTGTGCTATTACTGTAAAAATGGTTAATCCTGAGAGTGAATAAATTGTGATCTATGGAATATATTAGAATGTGTGGGTCGTTTCATGAGTCTTGCATTCATATTTTCACGTACATATTATAAGTGAAGAGAACATGCCCAGAAAATACAAACGTTACACACGATTGACTTATGTAAGTAATACAGAAGAAAGGGAATTCTTTCTAGCAGTGTGGCATGTGATGTGTGTGAATAGATAGGGTGGGAGCATAAAATATAATATTATCTGCAGAGTCCACTGTATTCAGATTTGTAAACGCACCCACAGTCGTATAAGAGGTCTATATTATGTATGTAATCACTATGCGGTTTTATCTATCCATTCCATCTGAAGCCGACTTGAATGCCTTACGTGAAGCTGGCTTACGATCGTGTATCTGTATAGTGATAGAAGAAGATTGAGTTGAATTGAAGGAAGCCGAGTCAAGAGTCGATTAAAGTTAATGTAAGTTATGTTATAAGCCGAGAGAAGACAAGACAAGACAGCCAAACGTAAAAGGTAAATTGTGAGTTAAATGTAGTAATTGTGCTTAGGTATATAGACATCTAGCTTGGAAGGATGACCATATTACATATTACATGGGATAATATATGAATCAACTGTATGGCTAGTAGTCGTAGTAATACGGGCGGTAGTAGTCTTCTTCTTCTTAAAGCGAGCTAATATTTATAAGCAACATATACCATCGTAGTTTTTAGGTATCTCTATATGGAGTTCACTATCAGCATTGTGGTGATGATCTTCTTCTTATAAGTTTTATACTTTCTGTGCATACACAAACATAAAAGTGGAATATACCCGAAGAAGTATATACTGGGATAATGCAGAGATGGGTAATGTATAAGAGTTCTCATAACATGCGGAGAGATATATGCAGACAGACTACTAGCCGAGAATATATAAAGAGAGATAATGATTGCGTCTATTCAATTGGACTCTGTTGATGTGAGTAGTGAGCGGAGACGGAGAGTGAGTCGAGTAAAGTAAACTAAAGCAAACGAGAGAGTTTCTGTAATAAAGAGTGGTAACCAATATAGCTCAATCGGAGGAGACGCCCTGAGTGAAGGAGGGCTGGAGAGTGAAAATTGTGTCGACTTGTGGCATTGGCACTCTGGCAGCGAAACGGGCGGACTGGGGAGGAAGGGATGCCAATGAGTGGGTGAGTCGGTGACTCCACCCGCCGCGGAGAGACTCTTGCCTTAATCCTCTACTCAGATGAAGAGATGCGTATAAAAGTTGTTGAGGATGTGACAGGAGCTGGGAGATCTCTGTCAATTTCATCAACCCGTGGCGAATCTTACTGACATTTCCAAAATTCTTCTCTTTTACATACAAACACACACACCACCAGACCCAAGTCCACTCAAAACCAAACCAAGAAACACACAGCTCTCTTTAGCTTACCTTGTGTGTACTACTACCCACGTTACGCTATTTACACGTAGTGTACCCATCTCTCTGTCTCGACTGCCAATATACAATACCCACTGAGTGAGTACACACGTAGACAAGCCAAGTCACACACACAACAGCCACCTTTACCTTTACATACTACACTGCACTACTACTTGCATAGGGAGAATACAAAGAGAGTCTACCTTTCCTTCTTGACTTGACATGAGAGTTTACCTTCTTTGCCTTTGCCTATCTACTCCTACTACCTCTACTTCCAATACTACACTGTCTAGTTACATATACACTTTCAGACCTGCCAACTTTATTTAGACGTCATATGTACAACCTACACCTCACATCACATCTCACTCATTAGCACTACACCACACTTGACTTGTTCTCTTTATCCGGCTTCTCCTCTACTCACCAACTAACATAACATAGACCAGCCAAGCCAAACCTTCTCTCACTTAATCCCTGACGCACACTAAACAAACAATCAACAATCCGCTCTGGTCGACAAAAACTGACGTGACATCCCTTCAGATCTTCATTATGGACAGACATAGCAATAGGCAACAATACTACTTACTCCGACAATAGAGTTCTCAGGCTAAACACAAATGAATTATTCTTACTGACTTGACTACTGGACACAGTCCACAGATTTGCTCTGTGCAAATCATTCTACCAAATTCAGTATCACAAGAATAAACATTTTTACTTAAAATATCCACTTTGAGTAAACACAGACAATTTATAAAGAATAAAAATACATACATGTACGTATAGCAGTACAAGTACAGTCGTATGGAAATAAGTAAATCGGGTTGAATTGTGAAAAGAAGAAAGGGAGATGGTGATCAAGGCCGTCATCTTAAGATTAGAGAGAGAATAAAGATTCACACAGACATAATAATATGTAAACTCATTGTCATTGTCAAGGCACGAACGAACTCTGTTCTTATATAAGCAAAGTAAGAGGCGTGTTCCACAAAAGAACCACGACACTCATTCCTATACACGGTCTGTGTATCCTTCTAATTCTAATCGAGTGTGAAAGTGTCACAGTTTACCCCTACGACATGCGACACGACAGGTATTGCTTTTGCAGCCAGTGAGTGGTGGATCAACTGTTGTTGGAAAGAAGAAGAGAAGGACATTTGGAGTTGGTGCAGGAAAGAAAGAACATTGTCTCAAGACTTACTTTGATTGTGAGGAGAGTTGAGAATTTGTAGTGATGCACATAGTGGGTCGTCGAACCATGTTGGCCCTACCGGTAGAAAGGTTGGTTGGTAACAGCCACAACAGTCATAGTGGTCATCATCATCACATGTCCAGAGCAACGACAATGTCGCCAGACTCGAGTGCTAGTGACAGCTCAAGTGAACACACTCTCTCACCTTGCTCGTACTCAACGAAATTGCAAATGATGATGACAAACAATAACAATGTGAGTTCTTCCACGAATTCCACGTGTACTCAAACAAACAGTATAACTAGTAATTGTAGTCATGTAATCTCGTCAACGACACCCGCATTGGATGGAGAAACCCGAGAAAGAGAAGTGGAACTGACGCGAGGACACGAACACGAGTCCTTTCCCTCCCCCACTACAACTCCGTCGACATCTCCTACACCTCCAGCTATAACGCAACAGGCCAAAGTGAAAAGCAACAGCAACTGTGGCATAATAAGCAGTGCTGACGACGAAATTATAAAAATCTCGGTTAAACTCGAAGAGGATGAGGACGAGAATAGAAAAGAAGAGTATGAATGTAAACAAGACAGCTATAGACGGAGCAGTTGTTGTGATAAGAATTGTGAAGAGGACAATAAGGCAGCTGTGGCTCAGGCTGTGACTCTGACAGAAGGAATAAATAACCAACACGGGCAAAGCAAACAGAAAGATCGTAACAGCGACAGTCAAAGCAAAGGAATAAAGACACCGACATGCATGAATGAATCATCGGATCAACATAACAGCATCGATGAGCACGAAGATGATCATGCAAACGGATTTCTTTTGGGTCATCATCAGCAGCATCATCATCATCACCATCATTACAATGGCTCAGACAGTGGCGATGAGAAGGGGGGACCTCCGTCAAGACCACCGTCGTCAATATCCACCACATCTTCCAGTTGCTTTAACATTAGTTCCCTCATTACAAATCGACCGCAAGTCCATTCTCTCAGATTCTCCATTGATGATATCCTACGACCTGACTTTGGAAAATCAGCTATTCAGCAACAAACTGTTCCCACTGGGAACAACAATGCCAAAATAGGAAATAATGGCATCGTGTCTAAAGAGAGAGGAAGAACTATTGCAAGATCTGCCAGTGTCAAAAGCTCCAACTCTTCCACCAGCAATGAAAGACCGAGTCGACCATCCAGTGTGAGAAATCACTCGGAAGATTCTAACAGCTCGTGCAAGTCCAACAATTCCAGTCGCAATACCGAAGTCGTTGATGAGACCAAAGTTAATCCAAAGGTGCCACAGGGCCCTTTACTATGGCCTGCCTGGGTCTATTGCACTCGATACAGTGATCGACCTTCCTCAGGTAAATAAATACTCCATCCCTCTTCCTTCATATCATAATAGCATTTATTATTATAAGTAGCAGCATACACCATTGGGAACTTGCTCTCAGTATCATTTACACATTACACGTGTGTACTACTAAACACGTACAAATACACATACGACGACTCTCTACACTCTACCAACTTTTTTCCTAGCTTCGAATTTTTATTTACGGCAGAATTTTCTCAGCATACAATGTGTTTTATGTAAATTATCCTTCTCATTATCTTCAATGTAAAGGCAGTTACTCATTCGCTTACTTATTATGCATGAACTCTGGTCTAAAGTGTTCCTCGCATTGTGTGTTGATTTTTATAATTGATTAGAAAATCATTGGTATTGGCAAATGCGATGGTGAAGCTATTTATGGGACGTTTATGATGTGTGCATTGAAAGCGCAGCAGATGAGCATGAGACTGAAACCGGTTACAGTACAATGAATCAATAATGTAAAGGATTAGCATTGATTTTATCATATTATACATACTCAGAAGAGTATACATACAAATACAACTAGGAAGTACTAGTACAAAGATGAATTTTACATTTGTACATATACTTCACTTGGTGAGATGAGATTATTACAATTTCTATCATAATGTATTGAAGTGCTTGATTTAAATTTGTTGCTAATGGGCAGTCAAAAGACAGTATGCCTTCAATTACAACTTGAAAGTTGGTAATAGCTGAATGAAATCTAAACAAAATGAATGGGATGAGTACACTGGCAGAGTATTTATTGAAGAAGTCACAGAGAGTAGTAGTGTTAGTAGTTTTGGCTGACTGTTACTCTTCTTGGCTTGGGTCTTCATGCCTTGTCATGTAATGTGTTCCTGTCAGGCATCAAATTCTCTCTGTCTGTACATTAACGCGAGGATTCAACTCATGGCACTTGAGGATTTGGCGTCAGATGAATATTGCTATTAACACACACTACCCAGTTTGAAGTTTGATGAGATCAATTGATAAAAATGGTCACAGTCACATCCAAACGCATCACAATACATGGAATCTGTGAATTTATATGTAAATAATATGAAGGTAGGGTGATTGAATGTATGTACAGATACACCATGTACATAATCTTGCAAAGAATCTGTTTGCTAATTGAATTGAGTAGAAAAAATTCGAAGGTGCAGGCAGACACTTATTCAATGTAAGTACTTCAATTTTTAATGGAAGCTTAGAGATGGATCATTATGCCATGTCCTTAGATCTCCTAAGCATAACAACAAAATTTTATTAGCCATATGTACAAGTACTTAAGTAGTAATTCCAATGCACTTACGAATCAATGGAATTATGTACACCAAAAGTATTCCTTACATTGTTAAACTTTGATTTTTACCTCTTTGTGTAATGTGTGGATGAGGGTAAGTGTAGGTGACAACTTATATAATAGAATAGTCATCCAATCCATTTTACTATTACATTTTTCCTACACTATAGGTTGTAATATTTAAATTGTGATACGATATATACGAAATAGTATAGAAAAGACAGCTACAGAGATAATAATAATATGAGAGTGATAATACACGTAGAGTGTGCAGAGGTACACATGAAATAACACTAAAAGAAAGAAAGAGAGCTGGTTGGTCTGAAAAGATTACATCACTGGAGTGACGAGTGTCAAAGTTAATCCTTAGAGACGATATCTTGGCAAGTACGGGACAAATCTTTAATGGACATGTCAAATGTTACATAAGCTTAATGCATGTAGTTACAAAATTCGAGGAAGGACAGGGACAGAAGAACACTTGTAAGGCAACAAGAAATGTCAGCCCATCCCAATGTATCAGTATGTATGCCATGCATCACATCAGTTTCAAACTTTCAATTCAATTCAATCCATTTACAAAGTTGTCTTATCTGTGCCTTTTCTATCTACATTCTACTATTTACAACGTGATACACATGTAGTCTGCAACAAGAAAAGATAACCATATGCCTAGCACCGTTTCATACGATTTTAGACTCAAACTTGACTCAATCAAGTAATTCACCCTTGTTGGAAATATTATAAAGCCTTTTCATAGCTACATTGTATGTACATTATGCATTATTGTAGATGAATAAGTTTGGCGGATGTTTTAACATCATAGATGAAATCTAGGAAGAAACACTTTACTATGTGTAATGTTTATCCATGTCAGACCGTTTTTGAAATATAAATTGGAGTTAAGAGAGCAAAGTCTTTGCATAAATAAATGGCTGATTTTATCTAGACAAATTGTGTGGGAATGGAATTCATAGCTTGACGTTTTAGATAGATCTATAAAGTATTTTGTAACGAGACAGGTCAGCTTTACTTGCAGCTTGAACTTTAAACGCAGATACCTATAATACCTATAGCTATACATAATGATTACGATCCCTTGATACTGTTAAGAATTTAGATATTTCCTCTGCTATTCCTTCCTATTCCTTGGATTTACAAACTACGCATTCGTACACTCGTACTTACAATTCCACAAAGAACTCAATAATAAAGTACAATTTTTAACATTCTTATCGCTAACAAATGGAATGATTTTTAACCCTGTATTTGCTTTTATATTGGTTTAGGTCCAAGATCTCGAAGAATCCGTAAAGCTGGTGATCCCCCTGCTATAAAGCAAGTTTCGGAGCAACCTGAAGAAAAGAGACCTCGCACTGCATTTACCGCAGAACAATTAGCACGTTTGAAGCAAGAGTTCGATGAAAATCGTTACCTAACGGAGAAAAGAAGGCAAGATTTGGCTCGTGACTTGAAACTTCATGAGAATCAGATCAAGATTTGGTTCCAGGTAAAAAACAGTCTCTATATACACTTAACCCTATTTGGATATTGTGCCACTGCTATATCTATGCGTACAGAAAAGTACCTACCTATCAGAAGCTTTTATATACTAGTATAGCCCTAATAAGCCTACATTACATTTTTTACTCTTTAATACAGCTTCCGGTGGAAGTTTTGTGTGGTGAGCCCACATATGCTGAGTTTTCTTGTATAAATTTCTGCTTTAATTATCGCTAAGGTTGAATAATTTTGATGGCTGCCCCGACACCTGACCTAAGAATCAAAAGTCAACCACATGTCTTGTGGAGGATTGCATGTGTAAATTATTAAAATATTGATATGCGTTGCTTAGTCTTTGTGTGTAAGCTTGGAAAATGAAATCGAACAGAAAACAGACGGTGCAGCAGCTAAAGCAGCTCTCTGACAGTGGCATGCCTTGCATGTAATGTGTAACAAATGTAATTGTAATTGTGATGTAGAGAATGACATTTGACATGTTTTCTTGTGACAGAATAAGAGAGCCAAGCTGAAGAAGTCAACAGGACAAAGAGGTGGTCTCGCATTGCAACTCATGGCCCAGGGCTTATACAATCATTCCACAGTTCCCATCGACGAGGATGAAGACTACCTCTTACTGCCACCATAGCTTCATTAATTTCTTAACGGACCGACGCGATGCAATGAATGATCTACCCGCGAGACACACTCCAAGTCTCCTGCATGTCTATAGAATATTTAATCGGAAAATATACTCATGCAAAACTTCAGAAGCTACTGCCACCACACCAGCTACACAGTTTCGGTTCTACTAATCATGAATTTTAATTTTGTCTTCAATCTGTGTGTTGCGTACCCAAATCAAGAACTGCTGCTGGTTGTTACAAATTACTAATTTACACTTCTATATACACAAGAAACTGATGCTTTTATTATAATTACCTAGAATTGTTTTCTCGAAGACTACCTACTTATTAGCTTCCTTCAGTGTTAAATAAGTTATACTAGGCCAAAGCTAACCTTCGTTATAGAATTATTGATCTCTGAAATCAAAATGCTTCCGCTCGTCGAGACACCGAAAATATCTATTTAGTCGAGATTGAGTTATATTGCTATACATTGTTAAGGTTAAGGCAGTTGCTTGCTGCATCTACCTATACTTAAACTCAAAAATTTAACAATGGAACAGGGACAACAGTATAATATTAAATGTACTGTATCGGATGCTTATTCCATTGTATTGTAATAAAATGAATGCAAGCGTTAAGGTAGCGTAACTTAAAATGTGTAGCAACTGCCTCCCTGCATTTTTCTCTTTCTAGCTAGAAGGTGCCTGTTTTGTCTTGTCTCTTTACTCTGGACACGTCTCCTCCTCGTTAACGTTTATGCCTAGAACAAACCCTCCCCGCTATATATACTAACACTTATATATCTTAGAAAAATAACTACATAATAAGGAATTATACACACAACAGAGGGAATTCTACTAATAATAATACAAAGGGGAACGAAATAATAAACGGGATAAATAAGTAAAGTCACATAATAATATTCTGTCTGAGATACTTCTGTATAAGTATAAGATCGAAAAAGGAAACTATAACTAACTATATACCTACCTACATAATATATACACATAAATTACCTACTACTACTAGGTATATTATATTAGAAACTCTCAGATCTTATTGTATTAATGGGTAACTGTCTTATAGTGTGTGTAATTCACCCCTCTTAATTACCACGTCTCGTTATCTGTGTGTGTATTTCAAAATGCTGCATAAAAATCACCTACCTCAATATTAATATACATAAGTAGCTTAGATAAAAATGTCTACACTGCAATTGGATGTAGTGTCATTCATAACCTACTACTACAATGAGTGTCTATCGATAAAGTAATAATCCACAGAAACTACAACAATAATTCAAAAATTGTATACAGAGATACGGTCATTAGATACAGCGCAGCGATATAGTAGAACAGATTGGACAAAAAATACATTCATAAGTAATAAAGGTATAATATATATAAAACGCATAATAGGTATGTGTAAAGAGTAGAAGTAGCAATGAAGTGTTGTGTGGTTGACGTGGTATAGTTATTGCATGTCGTGTTATGTTCGGATATGTCAACGTGTGTAATTTATTTTGTATTTATTGGGACGGATGTACCTTCATCACATTATATAATATTATTACTACATTGTGTTAGAACATACTAGTAGACTTACACGTAGAAGTATGTACATAATACATCATACAACAGTATGAACATAACTTTAGGAAGGATATAAATTACTACCTCTTTGTTTCTGCCCTGGTATATTGTCTGTTATGCGTTTTGGTGTCCTTCCTTCAGACGTTTCAAGTTGTGAGCGACAATGCGACTTGAAAGTAGCTCGGCATTCACTACTTTTTTAGGCTACTTTAGATATTTGTGCTTTGACAAAACGAAGGTATATGGAAATCGTATAAGAAATGAAAAGTACATTGTCAGATTGAGTTTATTCGACAAGACAACTAAAAATACACGAAGGACTACGCTGTGGGAAAGATGAGTAGTAAAGGAAAAGACATGACAATTTGGGGTGAAGTGAGCAAACATCATGACTTTCATTTTGACATTAATTTATTTATTGTTTGTATAATTTACATTTGTATTGTGTTAAATATATTTAGGTAATGATGAAATGTTTGTTTTTGTGTGTTACATGATTATTTTGAAAGCTTTAATCCTGACTGCCAGTGAAATAAATAGAAGTAGGGAAATGTTGGTTTACTAGTAGCCGTTTATTGTGATCAACGAAATAGTGTAAAGCTAAAAGCATGGTTATAATGTTATAAAAGTAAAGAATAAGTTATAAAGAAAGGCTTTCCGTGTGTTGTATTGTATCCTTAATGTGTATGACTTGATGTTAATGTACAAAACAATTTTAATACTAATATTAAGATAAAGCGTGAGAACATGTACAACTGCATGATAAGATGTTCATAATAATCAGTTTACTAATTAAGTGATTCATATATGTCTGAAATGAAGCTTGTATTACAGTATATTACAATAAATAAATTAAGCCTTATTGCTCATAGTATTATCAGTATTTTGACAAAATGATTTATCCCTCATCTCCAAGACATGTATACAAGTTGTGTGTGTGTGTGTAGATAACAACGGAACGTTGAATAATGGTAGTTAATTAGTGCATGATTTTACAGAAGAATGCTAGTAGAGTATATAGTGTTGTAGTTTTATTTCATTGTACATAAAGTTGTTGATAGTTCGTAGACACTTAGAAAGGTAAAAGCGTGTAATGTACATTATGGGTTTGAAGTTTGAACGATGATGTTACTTGTACAGATAACTATAACGTGTGGAAGTTTATTATAGCGCATCAAAATAACAATAGAAATACTACTAGTATATATTATACATCCGATGGGAAATATCACAACGTGTATGTAAGGCGAAAGAAAAAAACAGAGCCAAAAGCCAAATAAGCGTCTGAACAAATCCATCGACAATACTTTAAAACAACATAAAAGTGGTACATATAAATCTGTAATGTTGAAGGTACATGCATTATTAATGCAGTTACTATATGCACGTACTAAATCTGCATACACACTAAAATTGTTGTAATAAAAGTCAACTTAACATATTATTGTGCTCTTTTATGCATTGTATCGTAATGTATGTATGTACAACTGCAATAACTGTGTTTGTGGAATATACAAATGAGAACTACTATATGACATATGATATGAATGATACATTGATCCCAACGTGTAGTAGAATGATATGTACACTTGTTTTTTGTCTGTACTTGAAAACTATAAATGCGAACGAAGATTCAGAATGAAAAATCGAAAGCAATAAATAAAAATGCAATGCAAACGTCCACAGCACCTTTACTACATTCAATTAGCATAATTTTTATTAAAAACAAAACACAGCGATGAAAAAACAACGATTGTTCATGTTTCTAAAGACATGAGAAATAAGCAACAACAATTAAAGGAAGAGTAGCCTATGATATCTAGAAAATAAAATATAAGATTATTTTAATCCACTTTTATGCACCGAAATCGTCTTCATTTCAAAGTTCTCGTATTTCCTATTATTTCCATCCATTCTTATTGCAATATGTCACAGATATATTATAGTAATATACAGTAAATTTTTTTAGAAATTATAACAAAGTATTAAAAGTATAAAACTATATTACATTGTTACAAACCTTACAACTCAAGTCCCTTTAAGAATTTTCTTCTTAACAGTAACGACCTCAGATGGGGAACGAGGATCTACTTTATTTATGAAATATTTAATTTGTTGTTCGTACTGTATGACAATTGGTTTGAGAGTATTGAAGTGCGGGAGGCCTGGAGGGAGGGGAAGATGTTGACTGGATAATAACAGACGGGAGTTGATTTACCCGTTTACTTGTCTTCGCCTTGCCTTATTTCACAGTGACGCTCTGCTGGATTTGCCTTAGCGTGCAAAATTCAGATTTCAATAATAATTTTATCACAGTTCTTGCAGAGGGCACATAAATTTTTCTGCCTCATTTGAAGCAGTTCTCCCATGCTCACATTTTACGCTTTGACTCGAAAGTATCAGAACTGTGGAGTGCTCTAATAACATCCACAACGATGTGAAACTCAACTCAATATGGCCCACAAACTCCCTTCACTAAAAATTGTATAAAAACCGATCATGGTGCTAGGACATGATATTTATTCCTTATTAGCTCATGACATGAATACTATCACTCCTATTTCTAAATCCATACTCATTTTCATTCTAATACGAGGAGCTGCATCAATACTTACAAACACTCTTTCTGATGTGTCATGCATAAGTTTTTATTAGGCAATAATAACATGAAGATTTTACATTATGTGATTTCATACAAGTAAAGTAGAATGTATATTGCCATTATTGGCGGTTCGCGTATAAACGTATAAGATATATGTAAAAAGTTTGATTTAGATCAACATGACATTTCTTGGCCAAGCGAAGCTCATTACTATTATTGCCACGTCTTTTTCTCCATCTCCTTAAATCGAGTAAATATTTTGTGGTTTTTAAAGGATTGTTGCATTGCAGAGAACAGTTTAATGTCTTGCGTGGCCTGTTATAGAATTCCTTATTTTAAACTTCTTCATTCTTCTTGTATCTACTTAGAATGCTTTCGGTGGGATGAGATAAGACTTGAGCAGGTGAGGTATGTAGAGCAGTGCAGCAAACATCACAGATGCAGTTTATATGCATTGCGGGTTATTATTTTTGAAATAAATTCTCGAAATACTTTTAGTGAGGTGAACAAGACGCCTGGTCTACAATTACGAAGTGGTCCTTCAGTAAATAAATGCCAACCGGTTTAGCAGAAAAATATCACCGCTTCAGTAACTGATCTGATCAGATCTGAGATCAAACATAAGTTTCAGTTTAAGTGAAGCTGATGGTGCATATCAATGATTAGATATGCACTTACGCTCAAATAATATACGACCCACCAACGTGCAGCTCATTGTCAGTAGTTAAGTACTTCTAAATGTTGTATGCCTCCAAATAACATAATATTGGACCACTCCACGTTACTTGATGATGAAAGGATCATGTTTGTTGGTTGACTGTTGCAGTAGTGGATTTCGAAGGCGAAATTAAAGTTTGTTCTTGTGTTGACTTGCCGGCAGATATTGATTACGAGCTCAGTGTGCCGATTATCATTTCACTGGAGAAGACAAATGATACCGACAATGAAAGATTGACTTTGAGTTCACAATCATGAAGCACAATGATGGAATCATCATTCATGAGTAATACATACCCATATGAAATGGATCTGTGTGCGTTTCTCACATGTGTGTGTTTCGTTACTATACACAGATACACATTGCTCAAGAAATACAAAAGTAAAACCTTAAGACAGTTGATACACTTGCATGCGTGTTTTCCATTTTTTTCCTTACCAAGAACTGCAGAGTAACTGAGACACAACGAGGAAGATATTTCAATCAGCTATAATAAAAACAAATCAAGTTATACTACTAGCAGACCCATGTTTCTAAAGGTGGTCTGATGTGTAAGTGTGGAAAATCTTCAGCCCCTTTTGAATCTTCAAGATTAACATAATTATACGCATACATTAAATTACTTGCGTCATAACATTGTTTACTTTTCTAGAATCACATGATCCATATATTATTATCATATCCTCAAATGTAAGCTAGTATGTAATTTAAAAGACTTGCTAAATAAAATTCATGTCACAAACCGAATTCTACCCATCTTAAATCATTCTGTGTATATACTTTCATGCATTGTGCAAACCATCATTAAGTTTAGATGCTTACATGTTAGTATTTTTATTCAATTAAGTAGAGCTTCAAAAAACAGGAAGCAGATGATGTACAGTTACAAAATCGGAATAAAATATACTGGAAGTATAATGTGGGAGTTCTGTGAATCATGCACAGTGCTGGTCTTAGAGCACGGTGCGTGGGATAATAATGAGATGATACATTTAACAAAACCTTGTATTAAATAATGTCTATTTTTGTATCCGCAGTTATCAGTTAGTAATGTTAGTTTTTGGTTAATTCACTTTAAAACCTGGAATTAGCCTGAAGAAGATTACACAGAGGAAATTGGAAGGCCGACTTTATGAAGCTTACGCTTAAACCGTGTAAATAGGCACTGTAAGTATCACCACACAGAAGTGGAAGACCTACGACCTACTCATTTCTTGACTTATTTATTTACACACTCTGATTACAACAGAACGGAAAGTCTCCTTGTGAATGAATGAAATTGGAAGTTTGTTATACGAGAAACATGCACTTACTGTATAATAGGAGCAATAGTAACTCAAAGTTTTTACAACCGAAACAGAAATACAAGCATTGTAGCTCTTTCTATCAATAATGTGTCAGTGCCTACTGCCTTCCTACAGAAGATCCTAATGCATCTGTATACAGTCTACGATAACTTATATGTATTAAACCTTTGAAATAATTAGATAGGTAGTAAATTAAGATAATAATATGACTGCTGACGGATTAAATGTAGTTTACAGCAGGATATTGCAATATTACATTATTAAACCCAAACTGTGTGATCCCAACCCAACCTACTTCCAAATTTGGAATAAACCATTTGCAACGGTCCAAAAAAGTAACGAAGCGAACATTGACATTGTGTTGTGAACTATGACACGGTAACACT
>JABASD010003146.1:0-21689 GCA_019776165.1 Pogonognathellus flavescens
ATGTGATTGAATCTTTTGTTTCTAATCAACGAGACACCAAAGGACACTAGTAGCGAATTAAATCTATCCTCTAATTTAGACAGCTTAAGGTTACTTAATACAAGATCATAATTTGATTCAATTTATGATTAAATTAATTAATAAATAAATTTAAATAATAAACATAAATTAATTTAATTCAAATCAATTTATGTATTGTATTTCCCATCCCAAATTGGGATGGAATTCAATACTTTGGGATTCCCAAAATACTGAATCTTATACACTAGAATATTAATTCACTTAAAATTTCATACGACATGTTTTATAATTTATAGTGGAGCCCACGCTTCAGCAACCTTTGCTTCTTCGTTCGCAAAAGCTCGTGGTGAAAACGAATGGCCGGATATTCACCTGATTATGTACGGACTTTCAGTTTATAGAACATTTGGTCAACAACTTGCTCATACATTCGGATTACAAGTGGACGAAATGAAGCGCTACTATGCTCATGCGGTAGGAAAAGAGGTATGTATTTTAATTAAATATTTTAATTAAATTTAAGTAATTAAATAATCCTTTTTAATGAAATTGTTTTGAATATGATTAAGAATTTTAAATAAATCAATGTATATGATTTTTATGTTAAAGTCGTTCCATATTTTGGTGTCTGGAGCTCGACCATATTCCAGAGGACATATCCAGCTTGCCAGTACGAGTCCATATCAAGATCCAATAATTGACCCGAATTATTTTTCGGACAAACGTGACGTTGATTTACAGGTTATAGTGGAAGGAATCAAAGCAGCGTTGCAAATAACTGAAAACACTACCACATTTAAACATTTAGGTGGACACTTCACCAAAGTGGTAAAGATAATCATATTATTACATAATATATTGTTACGACTAATGTCATTTATATTGTGTACTATGTATTTTCTGATTATGGTTATCTATCAAAACTATTATTTAGCCTTTGCCAGGCTGCGAGCTTTTTCCATTCCGGAGTGACGAATATTGGAAATGTTACGCAAAACGGTACACAGTAACTTTGCATCATCCAGTTGGGACATGTGCCATGGGTGCACATGGAGCCAAGTACGCAGTAGGCAAGTCCAATAAAACATTAATTAATTATTCGATTAAAAATGTTTAATTTAATGTTTAATTTAAAAATCAGTAAATTGTTAACCCTTTTCATGCTGTAAACTTGCCCTAGGGCAATTAAAGTGCTAAATCGTAAAATTATATCGAAGATATTATTTTACAGTTGATCCTCAATTACGAGTTCAAGGCATAAAAAATCTACGTGTAATTGATGCTTCAGTCATACCGGTAAGTTTATAATAGTTTTGTCTTTTAATTATAAAGCGAGCTAGATAGGTATAAATATTAAATTTATGTTGAAAGTATTCCACACAAAAATACATTTTCTTACTTTACTTTCAGACAATTACTGTTACGAATACTCAGGTAAACAAATCTCAATTTTTCAATTACTTATTTAAATTTCCATATTTTTGTAATTAATATTTTTATTACTTTTTTAGGCACCAACAATGATGATTGGAAATAAGGGAGCCGACATGATTATAAAATTTTGGAAAGAAGTAGACGCAAATTTGGCTGCTGAAGCGGCTGCCGCAAAAGCTCAGGCTGCCGCCCATAAGGCTCGTCTTGAGCAACAAAGACACTCTGATCTCATGGAATACATTTTTGAACCTTTGAATAATGACATTCAAAAAGGTTCAGGTGGTGAAGGTCACTCTTTCAAAATGGAATTACACTACGATCCTCGTCCCTCACATCCTAAACTAATACTGAAAACTAATACCAATAAACTCCCAGCATCAGCACCACAAACACCAATATCATTCGTGACACAAATACCAACTTTAAATTCCTTCGTACCGGAAACCCCACCATTAAATTCCTTCGTACCACAAACGCCACCATTAAATTCCTTCGTACCACAAACGCCACCATTAAAATCCTTCAACGCACAAATACCAACATTAACATTAAATTCCTTCGTACCACAAACGCCACCATTAAAATCCTTCAACACACAAATACCAACATTAACATTAAATTCATTCGTACCACAAACGCCAACATTAACATTAAATTCATTCGTACCACAAACGCCAACATTAAAATCCTTCGTATCAACGTCAACATTAAATTCCTTCGTACCGGAAATATCAACTGCAAATTCCTTCGAACCACAAAAAATATCAAACGTAAATTCCTTTGGACCACAAATATCAAATGTAAATTCCTTCGGGCCACAAATATCAGATGCAAATTCTTTCGGACCACAAATATCAGATGCAAATTCTTTCGGACCACAAATATCAACTGTAAAACCCGCCGCTCCAAAACTATCAATTTTAAAATCTTTAGTGACAAAAATAAATATTCGCAAGCACAAACACCCTCCTACAAAAAAGCCCTATAAATGTGCTGAAGACGACTTTGATTGTTGGGCTTCCAAATTTCCACCGAGTTTTCCAAAAGTTCGCTTATAATTCAGACAACCTTTGTTTAAATTGATTTTTAATTGCCATAATAGGATAAAGATGTGATAGTCTGTTCTACTTGTAACTTTTTTTATTAATTTTATTTTTTGTAAGGTGATTGCGTATAGTGTTGTTAATTTTATGAGTTATATTATATGATCTGTTGATGTTGTCTGAGACAATTATATATGTGAAGTATATGTACTGACTGGCTAATAGATTATGATTAAGCATAGTTTCTTTGTGATTTTGTCAATGTAAATAAATAATTGCTAAATATTTTTAAATGATCTTAGTCCCGTGTAATCTCTACTACCTTTAATGTTATTGAGTTATAAATACTTTGCAACATTTTTTATTCACACTGGCATTTTGTGGGTAAGAAGGACTTACCTACTACAAGTATTGCTTGGAAATGCTTCTCTGTGATTTTTACATTGTAAATAAAAATTTCCTGATATATACACATTAATAGAGAAAACTTACCACTTTTACCTGTCTATTAATTTTCTTACTTAATAAAATTTTCTGTCTTTTAGCCAATGGCCTATGGCTATTTAATCGTCAATCTTCTAAAATGTTCTCATAAATTGGTATAATCTGAAAAGCTTGGGGAATGTTACTGGCCTGTCCTGGCACTTGCTTCTTGCTGGTGTCGAAGGACAAAGAACTGTTAGAGTTTTTTCTAAGGCTCCCATTCATCAGGAAGATGAGAATGAGAATTTACTACGATATTTTTACAGGTCAAGATGTTTTAATCATTGACACAGTCCATATTGTATGGGTCAAATATTTTTAATTGGCTCCCTAAATCGCCTTAAGGTAAAAATTGAAAATTCTTAAAAATGTTATGGATATTACTGTAGATATTGCGTTGAAGAAGTGTTGGAGACTTGAGTTGAGAGTAATGATGGAAAATGTCATGGTGGGATTCAAGGGCCAACCTACATATAATAATTTGGGCTAACCGTAATTAATAATACCACCCAGGTTCAGGAAAAGGGGTTATTTGACAATTTGTAATTTTAGTTTTTGAGCCTCGGAGCCTTTGGGGTCCTCCCCATCTCCGAATCCGATATACGCCCTTGAGTGGAATTGCAACTAACTAGCAATTGTTTTAAAATTACTGTTATTGAACAATCCAGCTTTACATGCCTCTTAATTAACACTTATTTTTGTATTCAGTGAGGTGTCATCAATTTTCTCAATTCTAAAAGTATATTTTTCCTATAGGTGTTTAAAGATTTACACAGTTTACCGATTTCTTTCAAATTTTTATAGAAGGCAGTATTAAATTTGCAAATGGTTTTTGTAGCTGAATGATTTTTTTTAAAGCAATTGATATAGTGGAGCATTATTTGTCAACGAAAATTAAAGTTAGGTATAAATAGGAAAATATTAACAATTTAGTAGCGTGATATAAATGATTAAATATTAATAATATATTTCGCTACAGCCTATTGTATCTTACACACAAGACACAACCCTTCCATGCTATAAATTCTGATAGTGAAAGTTTATAATTCCTCTTTGGATTCTAGAATTTATTGAATTGTAAACTTCACACTGCACCGTACCCCACACGAATATAAAAATGATTCTAAGTAGTATAATTTTTCCAAGTAATTTACTGTAGACACAAACATATGATGATGATGATGATGTCTAGTCTACTATAATAATACCTATAATATAAAAACTATACTTCGAAGTATCATAACAATTGTAAATTGTAATCGTAGAGTGTAGCAATAACAGTAAAACTCTAAAATAAGGCGCATTGCGTATATGGTGTAAGTATTGGTAGGTATTGTGTTTACTGAGGGCATATTTCATTCAAGTGTGTAATTAACAAGCTCTTGATACGCATGGGTAACTTTTTATATGCTATGTAAAGCAGATACACAACGTCTTAGCTATTTCACATGATTTTCATTTTTACAGCCCTCAATTTATCTCTTCGATGATATTTTTTACATTCCCAAGACTCAAACTCATCTCATAGAATTAATAATTAGAAATGCGAATGAGGGTTGAAGACTGTGCACTTGCACACGCAAATACTAACCTAGTGGAATAATATACACGATCGTTGAATGGATTGATTGAAGGATTTATTACATGTATATTTGCACTACTGCACTGCTGCATCATGATATTATCTAGTGAAATACGAAATTCTTTAACGAAGTACGTAACGAAATGAAAAACACCCCAATTTATCAGTTTAAGTACAAATGTGTTATATTATTATAACATAACTGAAGATAGAGGTAAGGTATGTTGTATTGTATGGCATATGTAATTTACATGGATATCACTTCAGTAAGAAAATCCTATAGAAAATCTTTGCGATTATCATTGTGGATCAATTTGTAAAAATCATCTATAATCTGTAATGATCTGTTCTTAGAAGCTTGACCCTTATTTAACAATTTGATAATATTTCCTTGCGTATTACATGCACAAGAGAAATTTGTTGATAGACAAAACATTAAAAAAGAAAATAGAAACTAAAGAACTGCTCTAAAGCTACTGACATTGACCTTCGCGTCAGAGTTTACTTCATCCTTGTACTGAGTGCATCGTAATAGCATTATCCTCATTTAGATCGTGACTGCTAAAATTGATACATAGCCATAATATAATTTTGAAAAAGTCGATTAATAATTAATTTTGTTATTAAGAGCTAGTAAGGAATTCAGTTTTTATTTGCAAAATACCGAAGGTGGTTACGATTACATGATAGGAAGTGGTTATTGGTTATGTGTTATATATAGATTTGTGTAAGAATTGACAGTGCACAAGTGTCTAAATTTAAAGATTAAGTTAAAATGGTGTTTGTACTGAAGAAACACATTTTGCGCACATTATCCTCATCTTTTCAAAGATCATTTTTTGTTCCTATACTTTACTGGTCGCTATCTTCAATAGGATTGTTTCTTTCTGTTTGGAGAGCTGGAGATATTCATCTAAATGCTAAACTCAATATAAAGGATTCTAATGAAGTATTTGATTTTATAGTGGGTAAGACTAAAAAGGATTCCTTCTTCTATTTTCATGATTTTGGGCAAAAATAATTCATTGCAACAAACTGTTTAAAAATAGATGCCTTTATGTTACTCTGCCTTTATGCAATATGCATTATGTCATCAATTTATCGATTTTATTATTGAAATAAAAAAATTCGATTCGATTGTAATTTTCATTATTTTTATATTTTAGTGGGAGCAGGGAGTGCTGGTAAGTTCAATAAGTTTAATTTTAATTGGTTTGGTAATCTTATTTTCAAAATTGTGTTATTAGAAAATGTATTTCGAATATTATAATTACAGGGTCGGTGGTTGCAAATAGGTAGGTAATGTTTTTATTCATCTAAATACCATATACAATAAGGAACGAAATATTTTAATCCGGACCCATTGAATCTGTAAAGAATTTGTTGTTATATTATTTGAACTTACTTACAATAATATTGTGTAGATTGTCTCGCTACTACAATGTATTGCTCTTAGAGGCTGGTGGAGAACCGAATATTTTGCAAAGTGTTAGTAACTGATAAATAATTATTGAAACATTAAAAGAAAAAATCTTATTTAATTTTGAAATAATTCTACGGAAAAATGTAATTTAAAACCATGTCGATAGATACCTGGATTTGCCCTATTCATGCCAAACTACCCAGAAACTGGTAAGCAGTAGAAGAACTACATAAATATTTCACATTCATATTTTTAAATGATGTGCGAAAAAATTAATTGATGATCTATTTAATATGCATGATTTTTTTAATTTATTTGTTTTAATTTATATTATCAATTTTAACTCTATTTGCAGACTGGGGATTCAGAACTGTACCTCAAAAATTTGGAAGCTTAAACTCTGTCAATCAGGTTTGCAAGTTTATAAACGGCAAATTTTATCTTTAAAAAACATTTCTGCCACATTTACACTGAATATTATTATTATTTTCTTTCGAACTTAATTTACAGAGATCCAGTTGGTGAGAATTCGCTATACAATTAAATATTGAAAATCAAATAGTTTTTAAATTCTGTATAATTTTTAATTTCTGTTGTTAAATTTTTATTTTTATTTAAAAGGTCTGCTGGAAGAGGCTTAGGTAATTTACAAAAACAAACTTGATATAATTTTGTTGCTACAATTAAAAAATATTTTGTCAACCTAATTCATTTGTTTAATTTTCAGGTGGAACAGGTAATGTACTAAATTATGAAGAAGATTAAGGACACTGCAAAGAATCATTATCACACAATACTCCCAGAATAATCCCATTTATGGACTACACTAAACATTACATTTTTTGACTCAAGTCTTATTAGGTTGACAAAAATACTTACGGACATTCCACAGGAACCGACAAATTGCAATAAAATACATGTTCATCTCAAATTTTGTATATAAGTGTTGTACATAGTGTATAACTTTTGAAATCTTAATTTTGTTTTCCCCAATTTGTACTACTCTTTATTAATGCATTTTTGGACATAGCTTACCTTGTTATCTCACTAGTTTTTAGTCATGAAATGACTGACCAATTTATATAGTACCTTCTCTATTTTGACTTCTCCCTAAAACTTACAGATGGACCGAACATTATTCTATCTATCTATGTGATACATAATTTGATATGCCCCTATACTTACAATACTGAACATGAACACAGACGACGCGAAAAAATCTCGCACTGACATTCGACGATACGATTGCATAAATAAAAATTATTTATACAATTTAATATAAAAATTTTAATTAAATAAGTAACTAATTTGATTTTTAAAATTTTTGCTGTTAGGAAATCTCAATTTCATGCTGTATTTGAAAGGCATGTACTAACTACTGCTACTTTTTTCTCAGTAATTACTATTTTAAGGCAATTCTGTTTTCTAAACAGATTCAATTATTTTACAGGTCATCCATTAGATTATAAACGATGGGCTGAATTAACGGTAACTATTGAATTCACAGTTTTTAGATTTATACATTATTTAAACATTAATTAAACATAAAATAAATTACATTCTCTATAAATACAAAAATTAACTTTATAAAAAAAAATTGTTTCGTTTTTAGGACGATCCCTCCTGGAGTTACGAACACACGCAAGACTTCTTCAAAGATATTGAGTCATACGGGAATCCTAAAGGACATGGTATTTTATTTTCCAGTATTCTCGTGACTATATGCAGAGCAAAAAGTGTCAATAAAATTATAGTAGGTGATAAATAAGTTGTGATTTTGTAATTTTATCCGTTTGTTAGCTGCCTACCACGGTTTTCACGGAGACATGGGTGTCGAGCTGCCTGAATATCAAGGTTTGGCGGACGAATTTATAAAAGCTGGACAAGAATTCGGATATCCAGAAATTGACGACAATGCTCCATATAAGGAGGGATTTTTTCGATTGTACCATTCAATTAAAAATGGCATAAGACATTCATCTTATCGTGCCTTTTTACAACCGATACGTTTAAGAAAATCCTTGACTATCCGAAAATACGCCCACGTTAATAAGGTAAATAAATGAAATTTCTCTCTCTCTCTCTCTCTATAATTACTTTCGAGAAAAAATTAGCACCTATTAAATTCTGTTCTTCAACATTATAATATTTTTGATTTCTAAATACATGTTGACCAGTTGACCTCCCTCATTTCAGATATTGTTTCGTGATAACGGGCAAGAAGTGTATGGAGTGGAATATGATAGAAATGGTGTTAAAAGGGTAGCAGTTGCCAAACGAGAGGTAAAAAATTATAACATTTCATAAATATTTGTTAAATCTTTTTTAATTGAAGGTGATCTATAGTAGTCTCAAGGGCGCACCCATCATGCCTAACCGAAAATCTAACCCAAAATAAAAAGCGTTATTTGTTGCTGAATAGCTCAAATATTCCATTATTATTTATTTTCTGTGCCTACCCAAAATCACTGTCACTGGTGCCTCACCCATTACAAATTCCTGGGTACGCCCTTGAGTAGACTAAACTAGATAATAATATTCTTATTCTCTGCTATAACCTTTTCAGGTTATTATGTCTGCTGGAACTGTACAGACTACAAAACTGTTATTACTTTCTGGAATTGGACCAAAAGAACATTTATCAGAATTAGGAGTATGTAAATTACAACTTATAGTCAGTATAAATATTAATTGTTAATTAACGCAACGAGACAATTTGCATTATTACCTTTTTTTTATTTTATTTAGATCCCAGTAATGAAAGACCTTCCCGTCGGTAAAGCACAATTTCCTTTATATTTTACACTTTTTTACTCAATGTAAAAAAAAGTTTGAATATAATATTTTTCTTAAATGCAAATTACAGGAAAACATCTTCAAGACCACATCGCAGCGTATCTCGGTCCTATATTTATCAACAAGCCAAGGACCATTTATTTAGACAGAGATCTTACACCTGCAAGTTTCGTACATTGGTTTACAGAAGGATCTGGAGGTATTTATTTATTTTTACATTAATATACACATACATACATAGTTCAATATTGTAATTGTTTTTATTTAACCCATCAATTTTTGTTATATTTTACAGTTCTCGGTACAAGGTAAAATGATTTCATCATCAATTATTATTCTTTTATTTATTCTTTTATCCCGAAGTAATATTTGAATACTTGATACTTGATAATAATTTACAGTGGAGCTCACGCATCAGCAGCCTTTGCTTCTTCGTTTGCAAAAGCTCGTGGTGAAAATGGTTGGCCGGATATTCATCTTATTATGTACGGACTTTCCGTTTATAGAACATTTGGTCAAGATATTGCTCATACATTTGGAATAAAAGTGGACGAATTGCAGCGATATTATGCTCATGCGATAGGAAAAGAGGTGCGTATTTTAATTTAAGTAACTGAATAATACTTTTTAATAAATATTGTTTTGAATGTGATTAAGAATTTTAAATAAATCAACGTATATGATTTTTATGTTAAAGTCGTTCCATATTTTGGTGTCTGGAGCTCGACCCTATTCCAGAGGACATATCCAGCTTGCCAGTACGAGTCCATATGATGAACCAATAATTGACCCGAATTATTTATCGGACAAACGTGACGTTGATCTACAGGTTATCGTAGAAGGAATCAAAGCAGCATTGCAATTAACTGAAAACACAACAACGTTTCAACATTTAGGAGGACACTTCACTAATGTGGTAAACATAATCATTAAATGTGTTTCGATTAATTTCGACGGACGGATTTAGGGGAGGGGATCTGTTATTTCAGGATTTCTAGGGCCCCAACCATTGCCAAATCATAAATACACGAAATTATTTATTTTCTAATTGTGGTTTCTATCAATTCTTATTTAGCCTTTGCCAGGATGTGAGCTTTTCCAATTCCGGAGTGATGAGTATTGGAAATGTTATGCAAAACGGTACACAGTTACTTTACATCATCCAGTTGGGACATGTGCCATGGGTGCACATGGGGCTAAGTATTCAGTGGGTAAGTGCAATATAATTTAAACTAACAATTAAAATGCTCATATATTTTTTAGTTCATTTTTGTTTGTTCAAACATTCTTGCTTTAAATTCTTAAGAAAAGTTTTAGATTTATAATTCATATTAATACTTAATTTTTAACAATTTTCATGGCGTTTACAGCAATAAAGGAATTAAAATGCTAAATTAGGATAATATTATGTTAGACAAGCTGCAATAATATGGATGATTTTGTTTTGCAGTTGATCCTCAATTAAGGGTGCAAGGGATAAAGAATCTACGTGTAATTGATGCTTCAGTCATACCAGTAAGTGTAAATGTCTTTTAATTCTAAAAGCATAACCCTTTTTTGGTGTTTTTTGTTGTTGTGCCCCCAACCAAAAGTCACTGTATTAGGTAGTGCTTCCCCAAGTGAAATCCTGGGGACGCCCTTGCATGTGTGTGAACCGATTATTATGGTAAAATTAATGTTTGGTTCTTATTTTGTTTTCAGACAATTACTGTAACAAATACTCAGGTAAATAAACCTTTTAAATAATGATCACAAATATAACACACAATAAATATTTGTAATTGCCTAATCTTTTTATATCTTTTATAGGCACCAACGATGATGATTGGAAACAAAGGAGCGAACATGATTATAAAATTTTGGAAAGAAATAGATGCAACTTTGGCAGCTGAAGCTGCCGCCGCTGCGGCTGCCACCAAAGCACAGTTTGACGCGCACAAAGCACAGATTGACGCCCAAAAAGCATATATTGAACAACAAAGACACTCCGATCTTATGGAATACATTTTTGAACCTTTGAATAATAATATTCAAAAAGGTCCCAGTGCAGAAACTGACGGCCGCACTTTGAAAATGGAATTACACTACGATCCTCGTCCCCCACTTCCTAAATTTATTTTGAAAACTAACGCGAATGAACTTCCATCCTTAATGCCAACAATGCCATCATTAAAATCTTTAGTGCCCAAGATACCAACTTTGCAATCTTTAGGGTCGAAAATAAATCTTCAAAATTACAAGCAATCTCCTCCTACAAAGAAACCTGGACCCATTAAATGTAAAGAGGACGACTTTGAATGCTGGTCTTCCAAATTTCCACCGACCTTTCCCAAAGTTGACTTTCTTAAAAGCCCAAAAAATTTTATCTCCAAAGTTGACACTTAATTCTGCCACCCTTTGTGTAAACTGATGATAATTATTTGCCATGCCATATATACCAATAACATAATACTGTCATTATCTTTTAGAATTAGCAACTACAATTTTGTTTGTAAATTGTAGCCGTAGCTTTGTGTAAGTAATGTTGATATTTTTGTGATTTATGATCTATTGTCTGCAATTGTTATATAATAATAGGTGAAGTGATGTAATGTCAAATCGATTAAGTACAGATGAGTTTCTTTGTAGTTTTGACATTGTAAATAGAAATTCCTATATAATATACATAACTATTTGTATATATCGTTATGGTCCCTTATAATCTCTTACTTAAAAGTTATGACGAACAACTCAACAAGTTTTTCATATATAATCGAATTAACTAATCTGCATAAATTAAGTTTGTTGTTTTTTATTGAGGTGTTGTAAATATTTTTATTTTTCATATATACTTACACATTTTGTTAAGATAAAGACTGCTAGTTAGTAGTTACCTATAACATATGTGCAATGTTAAACAAGCTTCTATAGAGATTGTGAAATAAAGGCTAAGAAATAAACACTATGTACTCTATAATTATTTTTAGTAGTAGAGCACAACTGTATGGTACATGTACAACTTTATTGTATAGCGAAGAGAAAGTGATGTTCATTCTGTAGTTGATTCTTATCACGTATGTGGTTATACTGTGGTTCTTGTTAGTAATAACTCTTACTCTTTCTTAAACCATACAATATACCATATACCTATATCAATTCAGTGCATACATGAGACAACTACCGCAGCATGTTACATGAACCTGCATGTGTGTCAATTTATTATAATAAAACATTATGGTAAAACAATTAACTACAATAAATAAACACTAAAAGCACGAAATTCAGCAACGAAGTCTCAAACACTTTACACAGCAACTGCACTCGTATCATGAGTCTGTGTGTGGTATAATATGTATATAGGATGTGCACTAGATGATCAGGCTCTTTAAGTGCAAAACCGGTCTAATACAACTAAAAATAATAAGGTGGCTTCAGTAAATGCACATTTTGTATTTTATGCAATAGTTTTTACATGCAATAAATGTAACCCAATATACAGGAAAGCGGCAGTACACATAATGCTATACAGAGTGCATAAATAAAATACATTAATTAGCTTTAGACTAATTGCAGTAACTGTTGATGTCTTTGGCCGATTGACTGCCTGTATGGGACACGCGGTAAAGGTACATCCATTTTATACATCCCTATCTGAAATTTAAGTACTAGGAAGACAAATCTCTGTCTAGACTTGTCAAAAACATGTGATGTAATATTTCATGCTATTTAACATCCATTATCTAACGTACCTAACTGATATTGTTGTTGGGAGTGAGAGGATTTATATAACAAAATAACAATAACAACATCTCGCCTCCTGTTGAAAAATACAAACCGGTATAGTTAGAGAAAGTTACTGCGACTATAATATACACGTGGAAAATCGAAGTATACAATTCTGTTGAAGATCATCATGCTAACGAACCTGCCCATTCAACGACAACACACATATGAAGATCTACCTGTAACATTATAGTATAGGAAGTTCATCTACTTATTCATCCTGTGTAGAATTAACGCAGTGTAGCTCTACATCACCAACATGCCAAATGTATTTACTTTGCCAAAAAAATTACTACCTACCTATATACAATCGTGCACTATATGACACTTTGACAAGAAGAAGAAAGAATTATATAGTTTTTACCTATACTTTGAACAATGAAGATACGTAAAGGCTCTATCCGTACCTACTACTTGCTTTCCAATTAACGATAACCTATTCAAAAACATAACATTAAGTATGTACAATGAATCGTAAAATTTCATTCACAACCCGTTTTAGCATGTATGTTACGTATACACATAATATTATAGAAATACCATTCACATGGCTTTACTAGTACATATATTTAGTTGGCACATTGTTTTATGATCATGTATCTTTGTGTTGGTGTGAACCAGAAGGATTTATATAGAGGAATTAGATTGGAATGCGATGAAACGTAAAGTATACGGATGTAAGTGAATGAATGAATGATTTTCTTCTTTGGAAAAGGCATGCTTGTATCTTGTATCTATATGAATTTTAACAAGAGAAGGGAAAATCATCAATATTGCGTGTGAAAACAAAATTTGTAAAATAATGTTATGTCATACAATGCAAACAGTGCATGCAGTTGGCTTACATATTGCAAAGCGACGTTATACAACTGTCTGTGGTAATGTAAGAATTCCGGAAGTGGATATTATGTATTTGTTTTATTGCCGTACAAGTCGGTAAGGTAATAAATGGGATTGTCCGTGTATGAATAAGTATATACTATCTGCATATTGTATCATAAGGGAAATCAAAACTTGCTACACAAGACAATTACAGAATAGGAAAATATAATTGTGGTATTTCTGCTCGTTATAGTCTGGTCATCTTTACTCCAAATTGCTTCCTTTGTTGCGGAACGGTCTGTGTACAAACACATGAACGTAAGTTTGGCTTCTATTTCATTTAGGCGAAAGAAGCCATCAAAGTAACAGTTTTTTATATCGATACTAAAATAAATCGACATTTTTCCAATACTATTAGTGATTACAGTTTTTCAACGTTTTTTTAGCTTTGTACAGACATGATTGTAAAAAGTTTTTTAATTCTAGGAGTGAGGTACTAGTTAATATTAATACTTTGAGAATAGAGCGAGAAATTAAAGAAATTTTGTGAAAAATGGCATTATTTCCACATAATGTTCTGCGGAGATTGTCGGCAAGTGTTACGGGAATTGTTTTTGTTCCTGTGCTGTACCAGACCTTGGCTTCATTAGGACTTATTCTTGCAGTATGGCAAAATGCTGACATGACCCACGATGCGAAAACATCCCAATATGATACAACGGACACTTTCGATTTTATTATCGGTAATTACTAGTAATTAGTAAATAATTACTTAACACATTTTTATTATTTTTCATAGAGAATTATTCTAACGAATATTATTTGACAATTTACTTGGAAATAATACGAAAATAAAAATTGACATGATTGAAATTTCATTACATTTTTCTACTGTACGCAAGGGCGTATTTAGGGGAGACTCTGGTAGAGGCTCCGAGATTTATCGGGCCTCATATTTCCAAATCCTAACCTAGATTCGTTCTTGATTGTATAGTAATTTCAGTTTTGTTGAAATAGTTTCAATTTTTAATTCGACATATTTATTTGTATGATTTCAGTTGGAGCAGGGAGCGCAGGTTAGTTGCATTTAAAAAATTAATTCCAATATTTACCTGAGTAGAATCTATTCGTATATATTTAAAAAAATCAGTTTTAACATTCTATTTTATATTCATTGTTCAGGTTCCGTTGTTGCAAACCGGTATGTAATTAACTGATCAACAATTTTTGCAAAAATAAAGCACATTGACTTACTTCGAACATTATATTTTATGATTACATTATTACACTAGATTGTCTCGTTACTACAATGTACTTCTCTTGGAGGCTGGAGGAGAACCGAATCCTTTACAATATATTCCCGGCTTTTCATTGTTTTTGATAAATTACCCGGAAACCGATTGGATGCACAGGTATATCAATTTAATTTACCTATGCAAATATTTTATTTGCATGAATTAATTGCTTTTAAAAACATTTCTCTACACAATATTCCCTCACGCTTATTTTGCTCAAATTTTATTCCTTGACAGAACTGTACCTCAACAGTACGCAAGTCTCAATTCCGTAAATCAGGTGAATTTTATTTTGTTTGACTTTTGCAATTCGATTCATTAGAACAATTTAAATCATCATTGATGGGTCAGCATTTCTTTTTTGATTAACACGTATTTAAAAATTATAATGTCAAACTAATTGTTTTGCAGCAAAGTAGTTGGAGTGCAGGAAGAAGTCTTGGTAAGTCAATAATTGTCAATCCTAATTAATTTACATCTTAACAATATTATAACATTTACCTTTGACTTTAAACTTTTAATTAATATACATTTGTTTTTGTTCTTTCACACAGGTGGAACTGGTAAAAATAGCATTTCAAGGGTTTTTAAATAATAAATAGAACTGTATTTTTATATTGAAAATAAAACCAACTTTTATTCTATTTTAATAATTAAAAATATTCAATAATGTTTAATATAATTCATTACAGGAAATATCAACTTACTTTTGTATCTTAGAGGTAAGTGCATTTGTACGAATCTTCCTAGTATTAAAAATTAAATAACTAATTGCTCAATGCTTAAAATAACGAATTAAGTTTTATTTACCAATGTACGGAATTAATTTTTTAATCACAGGACACAAAAAAGATTGGGATAATTATGCAAGAATCACTGAAGACGAATCATGGAGTTATGAAGCAATTACAGAACATTTTAAGAATTTAGAAACCTACGCTGATGTAAACGCTGACAGTAAGGACTTTTATCCAAGAGTTAAACAAAACTGATTTGTAATTTCGATAATGATTATTAAATTGATATAATTTAACAGAAAATTATCACGGTTATGACGGTGACCAAAGTGTGGAATTACCGGCTTACACCGGTTTAGCCGACGAATTTGTGAGAGCCGGTCAAGAATTCGGATATCCACAGATCGATGTAAATGCTCCACATACCGAAGGATTTTTTAAATTGGTCACGAGTAGTAAGAACGGTGCGAGATTTTCTTCGCTGCCTGCCTTTTTAAAACCAGCTCGAAGCCGAAAAACACTGACAATAAGGAAATACTCTCTAGTAACAAAGGTAATTGCAATATTAAAAAATCATTTTTTATCACGTTATCTCTTTAAGCTAAGGAGTTCTACCCAAAAATTTATATTTAGAATTTCTTCCTAACAATTTGAGCGTAGCAATTAGCAATATTATCTGCATTACAAAATGCGTAAACTAATATTTCATTTTCCACTTAATTTTCTAAAATCTTTTGCGCACTCATTTTGTACTTTTATGAATTATGGAGTGTAATAAGATATTGCTAAACCTGAGCTTACAATTTTAAACAAAAATTTATTCGTAGATTTTGTTTCGAAATAACAATAACGAAGTCTTTGGTGTACAATACGATCGACATGGAAAAACCTACCGCGCAACTGCAACTAAAGAGGTCATCATTTCAGCTGGAACTATTACAACTCCTAAATTACTCATGTTATCTGGAATCGGACCCAAAGAACATCTCGAAGATCTTGGAGTACATTTACATTTGAATTAACTGCATTTTTAATATTAATTTTTCCTTCCATTGAAATTCTACTAAACTAAAATTATCCTTGTAGATTCCAGTTCGCCATGATTTACCAGTTGGAAAAAATCTTCAAGGTAAGTCTTGCTTTTGCCATTTTTCCTATTTATTTTATCTGGAATCACTACCTAATCACATTCACTTAATAAACCGGATTTTGTGTGGAATGTTTTTAAATTATTTTAGACCACATTGCTGTGTATCTCAACCCGTTCTTCATCGACAAACCAAGAACTGTATATTTGGATCGGGATGTAAATCCTGGAGCGTTTGTCTCATGGTTTACATCCGGAAATGGAGTATTGAGCTCATCTGGGGCCCAAGCTTCGGCTGTCTTTTCATCTTCATACGCAAAAGCGCGTGGTGAAGGCGACTGGCCGGATATTCAAATTTTCCTATTCGGATTTACTGCATTTAAAACATTTGGACAAGTTGTAGGGAGAGCATTTAATATAAAGGAAGATGAACTTGTCCGTTATTATGACCATGCCATTGGTAAAGAAAGTTTCCTCATTTCCATTTCCGGAGCAAGACCTGTTGCAAGAGGCTACATACAACTTGGGGGAACAAGCCCTTACGATAATTTAATAATAGACCCAAAGGTCAGATCCTCAATGTGTACAAGTCGAGTTAAAAATCTATTATTTATTTCAATCAATTAAGTATTATTTTTTACACATTTCCTCCAAACACATTTCCACAGTACTTGGATGACCCTGACGAGTTGGATTTGAACGTTCTTGTAGAAGGCACAATGGCAGCTCTTCAATTAGCTGAAAATACGACAACGTTTCAAGGTCTTGGAACGCGGTTTACAGACGTTAGTCATTTAAATATTCATATTTGACCATAATTTGACTTTAAACATTCTTTTACTACTTTTGTCTAAAAATATTTTTATTGAATGATACTACTATAGGTTCCTCTACCTGGATGTGAACATTTACCCTTTAGAAGTCGCGAATATTGGGTTTGCTATGTGAGAAGGTACACAGTGACGCTTCATCATCCTTGTGGCACAGCCTCCATGGGGAAAAGGGGGGACACTGTAAATTCGGTTGTTGACAATGAATTACGCGTTCACGGAATTAAGAATTTGCGTGTTATAGATGCTTCCATATTACCCGTGAGTCATGATAAATTCATTTATTTATATTAGGACACTTGTACCGTACATAACTTTATGCTTCATTATGAAAAATGTAATGGTGCTATTTTTTAACATAGGTAATAATTGTTACGAATACTCAAGCCTCCGCATTGGTCGTAGGTAAGTTTAATATCTCCGAATTTATATTTTAATTATTTTTGTCATTTTAATATAAGAGTTACCATATTATTTTATTTCCATGTGCTTTTATTTTAAATAATTAAAAAGTTAATTTCTTTCAAATAGCAGAACAAACACATTCTTAATCCAAATCTTATACAACATAAATATTTCTTTAAACTTAATTTCTTGTGCTTGTGAGATTCATTTATTGTATGAAATTTTGCACATTTTTCTATGCTTGTTTAATTAAAATCGACAACATTTTTTAAAACTTACAGGTGAAAAGGGGTCGGATATGATATTGCGTTATTGGCAAGAAAATGAAGAACAAGCCAATAACGGTTGGACACAGCCTTAAAATTCTATTTGACTTAAACAAGTTGTATGATTTGATTACAGTAATTGAAGTTCAATTTCCGGCACATTAGACGAGCATTTATTTCACTAGCCTTTTCTTTTGTAGCTACTAGTCAGTGGAGTTTAGTTTGGGTAGAAAAGGTGGCAGAATAAGTTAATTAATTGCTTGCCCGTTTTTATTGTTACTTTTATAATATTGTGTGGATGATGGGCGTATTTAAAAGTTTGTAATGTGGAGCTCGAGTCTTCTGGGGGGGGGGGTGCGGGCTCAGAGGCCAATAAAGCAGGAATCTGGGGGGGGGTGGTCTGTAACCCGGTGAGCCCATACGTAGATACGCCCCTGGTGTTGATGCTATAATAATTAATAATAAGCCAGTTTATATTAAAGCTGAAGTACAATAATATAATTCTGTAACTATCTGTCTAAGTCTTTGTTAAAGGCTTTATTTATAGAATTTTAATTTTTATATGTTCTATATTTTTAACTGTTAAAACGGGGCGAATGATTATTTATGAAATCCTGTTTATAAGAAAGCTATTAACGGAAATGGTATATAATAATATTGCATATCTTACTTAATAAATAAAGTGACACATTAAAAAATTAATCATTGTATTTACTCATCTTCCTGATTTACAAAATACATCCAAGATGCACTTACACAATAAATGAAATCCTAGTTCAACAATTAGAAACACAAATAATATAATATTGGAAATCGTAATTTCTGTGGATGCCTGTATTAAAAATTCCTTGTATACAAGAGCGTATATCTAAGATTTGAAAGTAGTGGGAGCACAAGAATTCTGGTGGGAGACTACATACACAAAAGGGCATTTTTGAGGCTAAAGCCAGAAAAATAACAAATTTTTCCAGAATCTTGTGGGGGGTTTGAGCCCATCGGCTCCCATTTAAATACGCCCTTGCTTGTGTGATATTCGTTAGGAATGAAAAATGAATTCTTTTTAGTAGATTAACTTATGAAGGAAAAAAATGAAATTCACACACAACAATGGTTGAATTAGTATTTGGTTTGATTGCTAATTAAATGTGTGCATTTTGTTTTTTAGTTTTATTAATGTTTTCATCATAGAATAGTATACATACTTTAGCTTTATTAAAAGAAATAATTGTATTATTTCACAGTAAGATGGAATTACAGATACACTGAATGTATATTTCAACGTGTAATGCAGGTATTGGATATTATGATGAAATAAAAAAGGTGTACATAATTATCTGGTACTGGCGACTAGAAAGAGAAGATTAGGGAATGTGATATTATTATTTATTTGCATAGACTTTGAGAGAAAACCTCTAGTATAAAATAGAGACAAGTATCAACAAAAAACGTTATCGCAAGCTAACAATGCATGTATGTTTAATTTCATTTGTACATGGGCTAGTTAACTGCAACTGTTACAGGAAAATGTTAATCCGTAAGGAAAATGTAAATTACTTAAAGATCGCTAAACCGGAATTTTTCTTCCGGTACAAAAAAATCCAGTTGATCAATTTACGAAAGGAACTTTTCCTTGAGGATTAAAATTGTAAATCAGTTTTTCTCTTTAATTATTATACTTCCGGCAAAGTTATGGGATAAAAAGTATGCATCTATTGCCCTTGGGATAAAACAGTTCTTCCTCCACAAATAAATTAGAACTGTCCCTTATTAATAAACAAAATAAAATTCGTTAAATCCATTACCAATACACTTTATTTCCTGAATCGAACTTACCAAAGTTAAGTTAAGACAAGTTAAATAAATCTGAAGATTATACAATTAATGCATGTTTAATTTATTGTACTGTTATTAACTTTTTAAGCGTTGTAAATATTTATTGTGTTTTTTACTTGAAGAAATAATTATCACAACACAAAGAAGGAATTACCTGTATATAAAATATTTGTATCTTGTACAGCGTGCATGTATAAAATATAGTTAATGTAGGTAAATGAAAGTATTAATAGTAATTACAAATAGTATGATAACATACCTGATATAACAGTGTAAATATTAATTTAATGCTTGCATTTAGAAAGAAGAGATTAGTGAAGATCATAATATTATTTGTATAGACTTTGTGCGGAAATATTTATAAAATGGAGATAAATATCAATAAAAACGTTATCACACGTAAACAATGCATGTAATGTGTAATTTAATTTGTGTATGTAGGCTAGTTAACTGTAACAGTTACAGCAATGCAATAACATATCAATGTAGTACTAAGGGTAGTCTAAAATTGCATCATGAAATGCATTTTATTGTATTCTATTGTATTTATTTATTCACGGAAACCCAAATACATTTCATACCCTCAATCCATATAATGCACCCCCTCCCAACCAATTGCTGGTTTTATTTTATTTTGTATTCTACCTCATTGAAGTCGATTAAATGAAATGAGCGAGATGCATTTGGATGCTAACAAAATCAGAGAGGTTAATTTTCTCCTTCATTTGTTTATATGGAGGCATCGAACAACTAAAGTTACAAATATAGTTATAAAATATTGTGCTTACACTTTTTTGACACTGGAAGCTGAGGAATTTTGGTGCAAATAAATGTGTGGTAGTAGTAATTAAATTTGTATTTACTATTATTTCATAAGCAATCAATTGTTGTACCTATATAGTACCTACACACTTAAAAATGGCATTTCCGCAAATTATAAAACAACTATCCTTATTTCCGCATAATGTTATAAAGACATTGTCGGCAAGTGTCGCAGGCATTTCTTTTGTTCCTTTGTTGTACCAAGGGATAGCATCAATAGGGTTAATTCTGGCAGTTTGGCAAAATGCTGATATGAGTCAGGATGCGAAAACAAGCAGAACCGATACTAAAGAAGTATTCGATTTTATTATTGGTGAGTGAATAGGATTTAATCATAAATCATTATACAAATTAAAAATATCTAAACCAATTGAAACAAATACTTTTTTTGAATCTGATATGTGAAAAGTATATTTTTATGCATTTTATTCTATATATTTAGTTGGAGCCGGGAGTTCAGGTACCTATACGTGATTGTTATTGTTGCAATTCCACTTCCAATATAAAAAATTGTTTGTAAAGATACCAAATGGTTTTAATGATGCCAATTTGTTAAACAGGTTCGGTTGTCGCAAACAGGTAATAATTCATCTGTAATTAATATACCTTAATAAGGTTACATTTTATAATAGTGTATTTTAAGGGCATCGGCATAACTATATTTCGTTAGACTGTCTCGTTACTACAATGTCCTACTCTTGGACGCCGGAGGAGAACCGAATCCTTTGCAAACTATACCTGCATTTTCAGTATTTCTGCTAAATTACCCCGAAACTGACTGGATGCACAGGTGTGGTTAATTCTATAGTGCTGTAGTACCCTCTAAAGCCTCACCGGCTCACCCTTACTAATACTAATAATTAATTGCTTCAATATATATTATATTTTAAACCATGGATTTTTTTCTTTACAGAACCGTACCTCAAAAGTATGGAAGTCTTAATTCAGCAAATGAGGTAAAAATATTTTTATGCTTGATAATCGTTATATGCACTAATCAGGGGCGTAGGGATGGGGAGCACAGGGGGCACGTGCCCCCCCCCCCCCC
>JABASD010003147.1:0-21689 GCA_019776165.1 Pogonognathellus flavescens
CAAAGATATTAATAGGGTGCCATCATAAAATATATCTAGGTACTGGAACGCATTCAGTGGTCATCGTCAAAAATTTAATCAACTTATAATATTGTTTGCAATTCCGTATATTATGATGCAACTGAATGAGCCAATATGTATTATGATGTAATTGTAATGATTAATGTACTTTAATAAAAACTAACTCACAATAACAAAATAAATTGATTAAGTAGTAATTAATTTACAAATAATAAAAGATTTAGCTTAAGCCATTTTAGAACGTTGAAATTGCTTTTAACAGTAATTATTATAAACTATTTATAATAAGTATATTTATATATGGGCTCACCGGGCTTGAACCTCCCAAATTCCCAGAATCCGAAAAAAGGGTTTATTTAACGCTTATTAGCTGCCGAAGGCAGCAATATTGCCCATTTTGGCTTCTGAGCCTTCCCCAAACACCTCGAGCCTTTCTTATTTGGGAATTCTAGATACGTTCTTGGTTGAAGTGCCATTTACTTAAGTATGATAGCAAGATTCCACTATAACTACTGGCGATTTATTAGAACGAAAAAAGGGTAAGCTGTTAATTTTTTCTAAAATCCTATTAGGAAGGTTAACACTTTTCTTAAAGCAAAGAGACCCATAAAAGGTCACAGCTAAATACATTTGTTTCGGCAAGACCAACAAAGGACTAACACTAAGCTCCAATGCAAATACAAATAAGGCAAAAGAGTTCAACACCAAAAGAATGGCAAAAACGGTGTAAATCCTGGGGAAAAGTTTCATCCTTATTGGTTTGCTTTCCTCATATTTCACTTCATTTCCAACTTTTAAATCCAGAGAATAGCTTACTGTGTCGTGAAATCCTTCCACAAAGTTACTTACACCAGAAGACTTAAGTTTCGACACATATTCTTGTAAAATATTTTGGAAACGGTTTCTAAAGTCCCATACGGAATTTATCCCGTAAAAAGGTTTCGGTAAAATTTGGCAATGCAATTTATCATAGCGCCCTAAAATATATTGATCGACATTACAAATGTCAAAAACTTTATGTAAAGCGTTATATTGAGAAAAATGCAGTTTTGAATTATAATCGGTAGCATGGGTATACTGTGAAAAATTATTACTAATATTATACTCCTGGAATAAATGTTTGTATACTGGATCTTCCTCTTTTATGTATTCTTCCCCAGCAAAAACAAAGTATTTGTATTTGTATCCTGCAGCAAGAAGTTGTGTGAAATTTTCATACGGCTGAAATTGAATGGGTGCTGTAGTTTCGGCCGATACATCACATTCGTAACGCATAGACAAAATGAAACCACAGAAAGCCAAAAGCACTAATATCTTTTTGGAGATTGGAGAATGATCTTGGCGGAAAAGAAGAGAGATCATCGTCAACCACGAAAACGTATGCCGCTTGTATTTCACATACTTAACCTTCAGAATGTACAAATAAGAAAAAACTGTTCCCACCATGTAACAAACGCAAATCATAATCCAGGATGTTTCGTCGTATCCAATTTTGAGCCATCCTAAAAATTCTGACGAGAAAAGTTCAATTTTTCCACAGTAGAAAATGAGATTATATTGATATTTATTAAAACCATATTTATAATTATAATCATACAGCCACATATTGGCATATGGATTTATTAAAGGATCATTTTTATCCCAATATCTAAGATCCGGGATGAAACGCGGAGTAAAATTATAATACTGTGACAATATTTCCATTTGAATTTGTGTTTTTGGGCAGTGTATGATGTACTGTGTACCACGACCAACGATCTCATAAATTGAGGGACAACGTAGATAAGCATGAAGAACAACACTAAGCATTGTGTTTTTAGTAAACATTTTCCGCTTCCGGACAGATGAATCCAAAATAGATGGATTCACATTTTGACTATTCAGTTTTAAAATACTGTTACTCATTTGAGACCTGTAGTGTATTTTTACTTTCCCAATGGAAGGAACAAAAATGTATACAATTTTTGCATTAAAAGGTTTTGTTATTATTTTCATTTGTTTTAACAAACTGAATTGTCTTGAATTATCTACGTAAGGGTAAACGAGGAAGAAATAGCTCATGTCTCTCATACCTCTGAAACTATGCATCATACTAGCAATAGCAATTATATATAAATCTGGATCTAAGATTACATTCACATCACAAATTTCTTTACTGATAATGGCAGGATCGTACCGCTGCTCGTTCAACATTTTTTCAGTCTCGAAATAGGAATAAATTGTCCAAAGTTGAGAATATTGATTGGCATTCAAAAATGAGTCCAACAAAAACGAATTTTGTTCGGATATTACATGAAAATCACAACCGTTAAAATATTCTAAGGTAATCGGGAACGAACTCATTGCACTAGAAATTATGTCGAATTGATATCCATCAAACAATATTGTAAAATAAAATAAAATCAATGACCTTTTATGCACCTGCATTGCTAAAATGAAATTATTTCAATTTCTATAATCGAAATTTCGAAAATACACGAGTTGAAATGTGCAATGAAGGGTTTGACAGTTCAAGCTAAATGTCAAATATGCAGACAGGTGAGCTAAGTTGACAAGTATGATAGTTTAACGAGAAGCGTAACTGTCTTATATATACTTCTTAGCCTTATTGAGACTATTGACATAAAATATCTAATAATATTTCATATTCTATTGGCAAGGCTGACAAAGTGACAAATATTATAATAAAATAACTACATTACAATAACCAACTTACATTTGAAAAGTAATGCAGACATATAGCACAGACAAATGGAAGCACAATTAATCCATACTCATGAATAATCCATTGCTAGCTAAACAAAGAATCCCGAGAGAGGGTCAAACACAAGTTATATAAGGATTGTAACCGTAACCGTCTGAGTTGTGTAAGTGACATATCAACGGTTGCTTAAACGTTGACCAACTTCAACATAAAATCCTACATATTATATTCATTGAGTAAACAGCCCAAATTACGTCACGGCGCCGTCTCAAGTACGCGTACTAGAGTAAATTGCAATCTAGAATCGAATATCAAAATGTCAGAAGTAACCGGCATATTTCTACGGTTTGCGAAAAATAATATTTTCTAAAATAATATCTATAATAGTAATGATTGTAACATTTAAATTGTGAGTATGCACTGAGAGACATTAACTTTTACACAGTAAAGAGAATTTTAGAGTTACGTTGGATCTTCACTTCTAATAATCACTAACAATTGAATTCTATCAGCAAGTAATTGTTACACTAACTTTTTTATTCACAAAAATGAATTAAATGCTTAACATGCTCACTTACTTTACAACAGTATTAAAAAAATGCAACTTATCACTAGTAGATATTTTACAGAAATCTCTAATAACAACTATACATGATGTGGGTAAATAATACTCGCAGAATGTTATCCTATATTATGCACGTGCTCCATTAGGTACATTATCAACATTGATGGAAGTAAATACTTAATTAAATTATGCAAGATTAATATAATGACACCGTCACAAATCACGACAAGTGACAATTTGTTCTGAACTTTAAATGCCTACACCTTAATAACTGCAGAAACTTATTCCATAATTGATATTTGAGAGCTTAGTTATACATTACACAGATCCTGGTACAAAACATCTTCCCAATTCCTGAATTTAAAGAAACAAGCATTTCTTTTGAGCAGCTTTCTCCCCAATTTTTAAATAATCAAAAGTCTGATCTGCCAGAGCATACTATTATATAAACAATAAATATTACTCCTGCCTACACTGAATACGCAAGTATTTGCATGCATTACATCCTGAACACGCACACCTCGATCTGTCTCATTCTTCTTTAGATAATTCTAGTCCTCACTTGCTTCCGCACTAGCTTCAGGGATTGATGGTGGATCATTTGTGACTGTTGGTGGCACAGGAGTCGTTTCAACAGGTTCTGCATCCTCAACAGCAACTGGAGCAACAATTTCCGGTTCATTGACAGCAACTTCAGGTGGTTCTTCGGAAGGGAGCTCTAAGACGGGAGGGTGTTCTAAAATGGGAGTTTCCATTGCAATTTCTGCAGCTTCAACAATTTCAGAACTTTCCTGTACCAATGGAGGGGGCAATTGTACAGTTTCCTCAGGTTCTACAGGATCTTCAATCCCCGGCGAGATTATGGGAGCCGAAACAGCTTCTTTTTCAGGTGAAGGCTCGATTATTTCCGGTGGTGGTATACTTTCCGCTTCTATTTCATCATCTTGATCATCATCATCATATCCCACTAATTTTCTCGTAACTTTTTGAAGTTCTGGTGCAGGTGCAGCGACAGGTGATGGAGATTTTTCGGGAACACAATCAAAACGAGGTATTTCTGCGGCAGCTTCTTCGACAACATCTTCACACCGTTCTATTACAGGAATTTCCGTCATTTCTGCACTCTCTGTAAATTAAAACATGATTAATTTCAAATGATCCACACTAAAATATTTGAAAAATAAGAACAACATTGCACCTTCAGCTACAAATTCTTCAGTTTGAATTTTTTCTGGAAGAACAGACATGGTAAGAACTGGAGGATCGACATCCATCGATTCTTCTACTTCCAGAACAGGTGGTACTGTTGGTGGTTCTTCTGCCAAAATGGGCAAGGAAATTTCTGCAGCCAAAACAGGCGTCTCAATTTCTTCAGTTTGTGCATCAAGCATTACCACCGGCACCGGCTCATCAATGCGAGGAGGTGACTCTATTGCAGGACATTCAATCACTGGCGGCGGTGCAGTTACTTCCACAGCTAAAACAGGAGTTATGCTTTCCGTCTGCAATTAAAAAAGATAAACCAGTTTAAAACCACAAGCTTTTATACATTCAAATATTATACAGCCTAAAAAATATTTCGTGAAACATTGAAATATTTCGTCAGAATAAATACAACGAAGAATTAATTCGAAAAACTATATGCATGATTTTGATTATATTATATGACTTGAGCAATAATTCGTTTGTGTTTCCACGTTGAAAAATGAAATTAAAAATCGAAAAATACCCAACTAATAAAACTTACGGCTGTATTAACGACTTCTGCTTCAATACAACTTGCCGTCTCAACTTGCATGGGGAAAGGTTCATCAATTGCAGGAGCAATTTCTTGTACAGCTTCATGTAAAATTGCTTCAACTACTTCTGGTTTTTCCTTTTCTTCTGCTTTTTCTACAATTTGCTCAACTTCTTCAACAATTATTGGCGGTGCAGGTTCCATTTGTATTTCTGGTGGGTCGGTGTCCATGGGTTCCTCCTCCATTGGCAGTGGTGGTGGAATAACTTCACTTTCCACCACTTTTTCAGCTGTTTGTAAAACTTCGGGCTGGATGACGGGCTCTTCTAATGTTTTCATTTCAACGTCCTCGCAAACTTTGGTTTCTGTCTTTTTTATCTCAATGCCAATTTCTACAGCTTGCTTTTCTTCTGGAATTTCTGCAGATTCCACAACAGGAGCTGCCTCGACCACAGTAGGGGCTTTCGTGACTTCTGTAATCGTCTCTGGGGGTTTTTGTGGCATTTCTGTAAAAATTGTTTACATATTATTCGTCAATGCCGCAGATGACGGGACATAAATGTTAAACTGCAGACATACAAAAGTGTCGTGGTCTTACCAGGACTTGGAACTGAAGTCTCTTTTGTCGGAATTACAGATTGAGGAGAAGGAAGAACAGGAGGTGGTGGCGGAGTATTTCGTATTCTTTCTTCCAACTCTTTTTTCAATATTTCATACTGTTTTTCCACAATTTTTTGAAATGTTTCATCCTCCACAGCACGTTTGCAATGCTTTTTGAGCTCGTCCTGAAAAATGTCTGATGACTCGGTAAACTTCCTTTTCTTCAATTCAAATTTTTCTTCAATTTGTTGTAATTCAGATTCCAATTTTTTCTGAAAGAGACAAAAGTGTTTGTTGTTATTCATATACTTGACTAACAACAAAAACTAGGTAAATAACAGTGAGGTAATTTTTGTAGTTGGTTAAAATGTAATTGCATTGCATATTAACATATTCCAGAGTTTTCCTAATGCATTTAATGAATTATAAAAAAATTGCTTTGTTGATTTTTTATTGCTTGTACCTGATGCATAGTCAAAGACTGCACTTGACGTTTTAGAACTTGCATCCTTGCAGCCGTTACGACAGATCTTATGTCTGGAACCATAGTATCTGAGAATATTTCGTTAATTAGTCGATGATTTCTTAAGTAGCGTGCATGGGCCTTATGTTTCTCTGAGAATCCATCATCTTGATCTAAATTTAAAAATTTCACGGCGATTAAGCATTTTGTGTTTGATACAAAACTGTTTACGAGTACAATTTTAACTTACCATCCTCGTCCTCAGCCGGCTGAATCTCAATTCGTCTCTCTGCGGCAGCAGCAGATTTACTTGAAGAGTTTGCCCTTTCATTATCTCTGTCATTTAAATCTTGTTGAGCTAAAGAAGCGAAAAGTTACATGATAAAAAATACTACATAAAATGTAATACAACAAAAATATTTTATGAAAACACGTTAAACAATTATATTATGAATACTATAAACAGAAAAAGTTACACTAGATTGATACCTCTGGTTTTAGCAGCTATGTACGATTGATATTGAGGTGAATTGTGAAAAATCTTTAACGACCGTTCATATTCCGTCTATAAAAGAAAAAAGGTGCTTGATTAACAAAATAAATAAAAAATGGATTCAACCCTCAAATATTTCTATGTATTCTATGTACTGACGTACTGTATTTGTATTGTACATTCATATTTACCTTTTCTGTCTCATATTCAGAGATGAATTCTTGTTTCTCCAATTCAGGCAAGTCTCTCCACATTTGTCCAATAACTTTTCCTATCTCCCACAACTTCAAATCGGGATTTTCAGCCTTAACTCTATCCCAAACCTTTCGACTGTATCTCATGTAGGGCATAAGTGGCTTTTCTGGAGCTTTGGGTGCCTTCGGAAGTCTACCGTCCTATATAATAAAATGACAAGAATTATATATTATACAATATGAGATATTGCTAGGCACTTGAATAATTATTGGTAAAGCAATCATATTTATACGTACCGCAAATCCTTTAGAACCCAGCTTCTGAGGACTGAACGCTGGATGACTATGGCAAGTTTGAATAAATGGATTCGCAGCGGCATCTTTTCCAGACGAACTTCCCCCCATTCCCGACGCTCTTAACCGTTCTGAAAACAACAAAATACAATGATGTCTGTATCCAAAAAGTGAGACCCATTTGGCGTGCAACGCGATGCAAAACTGAATTACGATTTACGGGAAAAACTGATAATTAGGGCTGATTAATCATAATTTCAATGCCCATCGTTTAACATTAGTTAGTCATAATTATAAGCTGTAATCTGTTTGTGTAATCATCAATAATATCTCACAATCAATCTCACAACATTTTCCTCTTTAAGCGAAAAAATATTACATTCATATTTTGAATAAAAGTAACTAACATAATATTTAGGTAGGTATATATTACAGAACGCTTTTCTATAAACAAAGCATTAGTACTTCAATATTGACTGGGAATACCTTCTAATATTTACAAAACCCAGTAGATAAATATGACTTAATATTTCAATTAGTATTGCAAAGAAAAATGATATACATAGATAGAATTACTTTTATAAATGTATCACAACTGAACATATTGCAAATTACCTTTCAGAATGTTGAATGTCGGCAAATTATGAGTCATTCCATCTACAATCAATCAAATTATACTAACAGTAAGAGAAAATCATAAACGAAAAATTCTAAACATGCTTTTTTACAACAGTACAGTTATAAACAAGAAAATTTACAAATAACAGACTAAATTGTTTTTGAATGATTTATTGCCATTCTACTATTTCACAGCGACAAAAATCAAAATACAAGGTTTACTATATAGCAGAGCAGAGCATTAAAAACCTGCCAAGCGACTTTGTCCACAAAACAAAATCCTTAATTCTTTTCTCCCAACAATCATGTAAATAAGGAATCCCATTCAAAATTAAAGCTTGCACATAAAATAGGTTAGGTGTGTAATAGGTAAAAGTTTCTAATCTAATGTAACGATTAAGGATAGAAGGCATAAACAACTAATTCAATAATACATCAGAGAACTGAGAACCCGGTGAACAAAAAGCTTAAGCCTCTAGTATCCGGTACACTTATTATTACTGTACAACAGGATACATCTAAATAATGCTAAAAATATTGTCAATCAAGAATCAACGAATCAATATTCATTGAATTCACATCATTCCACCAATTTAGCATCCCGGGTACTGAGCTTTCAGTTAATCATTTTATTGCATTCTATCATTAAGTAACTACTCGTTAAAAACAACAAAAAACGATCATCTGACTGATCGGATAAACGAACTTGAGTTTCAATAAAAATCAACTCATTAATATAAATCGTACAGTAAAATAAAAACGGATTGGAACTTACGGGACGAAGCTGTTGCTGTATGTCGATAATTCGGAGGAAGAGCCATTATACAGTTTCACCTATCGACAACAACCTGCAATAAATTGATTAATCATTAATTTTTTACACGGCACCTTACCAGTACTAGCCACTTCATATAAAAACGTACTGTACATATTATTCATTATTTCATATTTTATAATATAAATACAACATAGAAACATTCGAGTTACTTTTTCTAATGTGTATAGTGTATAGTAATTTATTATTATAGCACAAAGCTATTTTAGTCTTTATTACTGAATGTTGTTTAAATTTGCGACAGAAAAATGAGACTATACACAACATAACATACGAAACAACCGTCAGCTGGTGTAATCTGTATTCATCTCATTAAAATGCAAAAAATCATATTATCAGACTATTTAAAATCTTTATAGTACCAATTTAAAGTGTAAAATTATAATCACTCTTTAACTGTTTCATTACTTCAGGATAATGACTTGTATCATATCTAAAGAGTAAATTAGTGTATTTGTAAGCAAGTTTTTACTTACTTTCAACTCAAATCTTCAGTAGTGTTGTATTTAATGTTTAAGTGCGGAAGGCCTGGGCACAGGTTCACTTGTCAATTGTAGTGGAGTGTATGAATTTCCCCTTGTCAATTTTGATGTTTACTTTTAATGACCGACAATATGTTAACAGTTTCAAATTCAACAGTAAACACAGTTTATTACTGGTCACTGAGTTCACTAACTAATACAACTCAACAAACACCGAAAATACAGACGCGATAAACCCTAATTTTAAAATATCCGCACTTTTAGAGATGTCCAAGAAAATTACACACATGGACTGTCAGTACCAACTTAGGAGGGATGATTCAATTTTGAATTATAGAGAGGAGAGCACATGGACGGTATGTAAAAGACCCGAGTCCCACCGAATTCTGGCCAAAATAAAAACACCTGTGCAAAGTTTACGTACAAAAATCTCTCCATAAAAAAGTAAGTTATTAAATTGTAAATAAATAAAAAGTAGACGATAATAATAAATAATAACACTTGTTATTTTAATCTGGTTTTAATTCATATTTTGTGTTTTGCAGAGTGAAGAGTTCGAAGATATCAAATCAAAATGAGTCGGAAGGGCCTGACAGCGACTGCTGATACTGAGGGAAGTGAAATTATGAAATTAATTGATAAACTGGAACCGGCGGACAGGGTTGACAAATTCGAAAGTATGGGGTTGTCCAGTGTTTTACTACAACGTCTCAAAACCGAAATTGGTAAATGAAATATTGATAACCTTCAGGCAGGTTGAAATATATACTAACCAAGATCTTTCTTGGGTGTATTTCAATTGATTGTCCGTCCTGTTTTAAATGAATATGTCTTAAAATATATGCTCTAACAAACAATAGTTTAATACAATTACAAATACTTATTTGATTTCAGGACTGACAAAACCCACCGAAGTTCAATCGTACTGCATTCCGCCGATAATCAAAGGTCGCGACTGTTTGGCCCTCGCACCTACGGGGTCAGGAAAAACTATGGCCTTTGCCATTCCTATGATGCATCAGTTCTCTAAGGATCCACATGCGGTATTTGGCCTTGTTTTAACGCCCACGAGGGAATTAGCTCTACAAATTCAAGATCAAATCAAACTTCTTGGTGGGGACAAATTACGGGTTTCTGCTATTCTTGGAGGTGTTGATATGCAGATGCAACGTTCAGAGTTGAATGCAATTCCTCATTTTATAGTCGCTACTCCTGGAAGGTAACACCTTCTTTTTTAGACGAGTTTTTTCTAAAACCCTTAGGAAATATTGTTTCACTTCCGCTAATTTTGCCTCTTTTAGTTTTTTAATTTCAAAATGTGCTACTTTATTATGTGGCTCTTTTGTCTGTGTGCTAGTAAAGACAATTTTATATTACCATTATTACCCAATCGAATATTTTTGAAAGTATATTAATAATTTCGACATTGTATTTTCTTTTAGGTTGGCAGATCATATAGATAGTGGAGGACGGGAAGTTAGCATCATCTTCAAGTATTTAAAATATATTGTTTATGATGAAGCTGATCGCTTGTTTGATGGGCAATTTGACGAATCGTTAGCTGTAATCACTGAAATTCTTCCTAAAAATATGCGTACACTTGCATTCTCTGCTACCATTACTCAAAATGTTGTCGAAATTGCTAACGCTATGAAATCAAAAAATGTAAATCATTCAATTCATTTAAAAAAGAATTGCAATCTTACAATTATTCAGATTTACAGTAATGACAATTTATATTGCCCTTTTAGGTATTTATTTATGACTACCAGTGTGGGGAAAAAGATGTTCCAATGTTGCAGAAACAAAATTTGGTTCAAAAATACATTGTATGTCCGCCTGACTTTAAAGATGGATATCTCGTAGAAGTAATGAGAAGTTTAAATGAAGAAAATCCATTGCCTGAAAAGACGCGATCGATAATTATTTTCCTGAGCACCTGCAGGTAATTATAAATTATAAACGTAGGTATAATAAGTTGTTCCATTTCACAAAATCGTTTCTTGTATATTTTGAAATGGCTAATTTATTTAAAACTTTTATGTTAAAAGGGAGTGTCGAGTTCTGTCTTTGATGTTAAATGACTTGGGATTTAAAAATGTCATGATCCATTCTCAAATGAAACAAAAGGAGCGTTCTGCTGCGTTAGTTGAATTTAGGTCAAGCATTGTAGAAATACTCATTGCCACGGATGTAGTAAGCAGAGGTAAGAAACAACTTCGGCATTTTGGAAATGACATTCTTTGTGCTTCTAATACAATTTGTAATTGAACAAATGAATTTTCACAGGTTTGGATATCAAGCAAGTTGATTTAGTGTTGAATTATTCTGTCCCGATGCCTACGGATTATGTTCATCGAGTTGGTCGCACGGGTCGAGGAGGTCGTATGGGATATTCCTTCATGTTCATTACACCAAGGGATGTGCCTTACTTACATAATGTTGAATCTTACATTCGAGAAAAGCTAACTGAAATGAAAGTCGATGGTAAGTTTTTCGAACTGAATTTATCTTAGAATTATTATATACCTAACATATTTGATGAGAAATGAGAAAACAATAATGAAATTAATAATTTGTGAATAGAGAAAAAAGTATTGAAAATATTAAAAGATGCTACAGCGGCAAGAAAAACTGCTGATCTTAAAGTCGAAGAAACCGATCCATATGAAGATAGGAAAAGAGTCAACAGAAGGAAAAAACTTATTTTGAATGGAGAGGATCCCAGTGATGACGAAAAGGAGGAGTACAAAAGCTCTACAGTTAAAAGCAAAAAAATCCGGCTTTAGATTATTCGCTACCGCTTTATATAAATCGTATGTCAAAATGTTATTATAATTTTTAGCCACCTATAGGAAAATATTACGACCGCTTCCACAATGTTTATATAAGTTAGTGTACTGTATAAAAATATAATTTAATAATAACGATTTTAAATTAATATACTCACTTTGTAATACCCAGAGTTGTAAATTTATGTGAAGCAAGCTGTTAGATCATAAATGAAAATGCTTGTTTTGGAACAATAAATACTCGTGATAGTGATGGGAGTTTTATGTAATAGCATTTAAACGAAGTTTTATTTTTAACAATACAGGGTCAGAGTTATCATAATAATTTCAATTTTTAATAGTTTTTATTTGTCCCCCAACTTTAAATAGGTAACACTAAACTGAATGTTTTTGTTAATCATTAATTCAACCTTCAGATAATATTGCTTTGGAATATTTAATTTAACTTCTAAATTACAAACTGTATTTACTGTATGTAATTTTTTCTGTAGTTTCGTACCACACTCTTTACAAAAACTCAGTAAAAGAGAAATTGTGCAAGTTCAAATTAATTGTGGTCGAAACAAAAGATTGTGCTGATGATTTTATATTTAGTTTGAAAGATCATGAAATCAGAAATCAAAATTGACAGACGCTGCTAAATAAATATAATATTATACTCACGCTTCACACTGTTGTAATTGTGTTTACAGATTATGTAATCGCAAGATATTCAATGTATGGGTAGTTCAGTCGTCCAAATCGTCCTGATCATTAGCAGTTTGCCCCCCATGCTGAGAACGCTTGTGCGATCTTCTCTCATATTTAGTGCGAAAATCCAACGAACACTGGTCACAAGGAAATCTTTTCTTCACGCCATGTTTTCGCTTTTGATGTTTTTGTAAGTCTTTGTGTGTGGAAAACAAGCTGCCAGCACACAAAGGGCATTTTTCTGAGGCTTGCTTATGTATTATTCTATTATGTTCTAAAAGTCCATATTTTGTAGGAAAGTTTTTGTTGCATTTATCACATCTTCTCGAAGGGTCTTCTTTGTGAGCCGTCAAGTTATGATCATTCAGATCAAAAGAAAACACATTTTCTCCACATATTTCACATGTCACTCTCCATTTACGCTTCTCTTCTTCACTTTCATGTTGCTTTATAACGTGCTCTTGTACGAATTTGCATTTATCATGTTCCACCATGTGACAAATTTCGCAGCGATAAGTTCTTATTGACTGGCCATACTCATCCCTAAAATTTTCACTAATGACCTTTTTGAACTCCCACATCTTTTTTCTCTGTTTTGTTTCATTTCCTTCCTTTTCTTCTATTCCTCCAGAATTTGTTTGACCGCTTGTTTCTCCTAATACCATTGTAAACGAATATATGAAAATATTAATATTTATTTCTAGTCCTAGTTTATAATGTGATTCAATAGATAAGACATAAATCGAATGGGACATTGTCATGAGGTACCTGGCTTCTCTTCTTTCAGTGAAGTTTGAGCGCATTGTGATTGTAATTCAGTTTTCACCAACAATTTGTCATCGTCTGTCGAGTCTTGATCTTTTTCTGTACATTATTAATTAATACGTCAAAAAGCTAATACACATATTTCAGCAAAGAACACACAAAAGTAAAAATAACAGTTAGACCGTCACCTGTTTTCACTTTTTTGTTTGGTTCCAAATGTTCATCATGCCTCCTTTTAGTCACTTGTTGACAGTCGTCCTCGGAAAACTCAGTTTTTATGAATTGTGTCGAACTCATACTGTCATACTTAGGATTAGGAATCTTCTTGTGTAGAATTCAATGATTTGTTCTCAATATCGGATATTACAGCTTGTTGCAGACAGGAAACCCGTTGCTCACTTTCCAATCACCAATACAGCATATACGATCACCCTTTGGTTGTCCGTAGTCCGTACTCCGTACTATAATTTAAAGCACAATTATTAAAAGGCAAAAGGTTAACTAAAGTCAAAAGTTAGGTTAAACAAAAACCAAAATCACAGACCAAAAATGCTATAATATTATTAGATGTGATAATGTGATTCAAAGTGTACATTTGGTAGATTGTGTGTGATTTTACAATTTAATTAGGTAGTAAGAATTTATTACTATTACCTTGCTTGTGCAGTGCTTGCGAGTTATTAGTTGTCACGAACCGTAGCTAATTTTGTTGTTGTCAATTGTTCTGCTGGAAAGAAATTGAAAAGAAAACAGATGAAAAGCAAAGCAGCAAAAAGAGTCACCGGCGCGCACGTCCACGTGTGTTTTGCATTCCAGTTGTCGAAGTCTGCGTTCGATGTTCGAGTGTCCACAATGCAATGCAATATGTGCAAACACATACATAAATGCACCAATACCTTGCCTATACCTATAATTATGAAATTCGCATAAAAGCACATCAGCTGATAACCCTTACCTTACCCAAACCCAACTGTACACTCCAAACTGTCAAGTTCCATAACCAAAACTGCAGTCTGTGGATGACTATGACTCACTATGCTTCAGTTTATGAGGTAGAACCGAAACAATATACAGCGTACAGCCCGCCACCCTATATTCAGTACCCGTTGTTTCTGAAGACTGCACTTTTTACCATAGCGTCGCCACGATATATTTTCTGGGGGAGGAGGGTTACTCTAAACATTAAAATATTAAGTATATTTAGTATATTGTAGGTGAAAACAATTTGTAGTAAAATAATTTGGGGTTTATAAATTTGAAGTAAATTTAGGTTGAAATCTATTAAAAACATTTTGCGATTTTTAATACCTGTTTACACAATGTGTTAAAGCATTTTTCAAAAGTATTCAAAAGTAATAACAGTAATAAGATCTATGTAGATGAATATCATAAGGTTCTTCAGGGCTAAGAGATGGGGCAATGCGGTCCATACCCATCCATATGTATTCTGCCTGCCTATAGTCCATAGTTTTTCACTAATTTCTTTCAAATTTGTATAACAGGTAGCATTTGTAAATATCTAGCAGCCGCAGCCACTGATTTCAAAATTTAATGTTTGGGTCATCTTCGAAGTTTGATGGTCTCCGTACTCTGTATCTGTTTGCCAGTCTGTGAGTGAGACGACGGTGGGATGGCCTTCAAAATTTTAAGATAATGACCTGGACATTTTGAAGTAAGATGTAGACGTAGCCCGCGTATGGACCACAACTGCCCAATCAAGACCCCGCACCTCAACCTTGCGTCGAATTTTGTAAATTCTAAATGGGTCGAATTAATCATTTTAGGAAAACCGGGCCGTGTATTAGTATCACCTAAGTATGTCGATTCTACCTCCAAAAGTCAACCACAGAGGTTCGATAGGACGATACGAGTACACGAGACGAGAGTGATTCACACATCACACATTAGTGGCTTCTGTACTTCTTCTACTCTACTATAAACTACTACTGCACAGGTTTTGTCAGTTTTCAGTTGTATTTGTAAGTATTATTACTATTACCGGTGGTTGTGTCTTAGTGTTGTCCCATGTCGGTGGTAGTCTTTACTCTGAATTGTCTGTACTGTCTGTCATTTACTTCAGACTCTTCTCACTCGACTCTTCTTTAGTCTCAGTCTGTAAGTACAGCATACAGTAAGTAGTCTGTTCTGTAGTAGTCTTGTTTATTCTATCAAATTTAATTATAACAATAACAATGTGAACTTAATTTTTCATACAAACAACGGATGTGTTCGTAAAGTTATTAATTACTATTATTACTATAATATCCAACAAATAGAGCTACCTAATTGCTTGGTGGAGGAGGGACTGGCAGTGGCTACGAATCTACTAACAACCAACAACCAAGGAAATAAAGTTGTGTCCTGCCCTGAACTGGCGTATCCGGAGGTAACGTTTTGTTTGCTGAAACGAAACGGTGGACATCTGACGTCTCCTCTGGTGTCTGGTCTATCTTCTAATTTTCTTTCTTCCGTCCATCAGCAATTTTTTTATACTACAAAAATTTCCTGCTTGGATCCGTCCACAGCACCGCGTTCAGCGTTCAGCGTTTCAACATTATTATTTCTTTGCCAAATGACACTTCAGATATAAAAAGGTAAGACACCACGCTTTTCATTTTTGTATGATATGATAAGAAACAAGAAAATGGTCGGTTATCCATTGCCAATTGTCTCGGTTGTCGATAAATGTCAAAATAGCAGGAGATTTATAGTAGTACACTGTATGATATAGGATTACATTCATTTGATTCATTAATCCTACAATATTCAAATTCTTTATTTCATTCATCATTATAATATCATATCATTATCATAAATATCATTATCATTGATAGTGTAAAGTAAATGTGGTAATGTTGTAAAATATTTTAGTAGTTGATCACCACGACCTTTCAATACCTGGTTCGCGATCATGATCAACAGGTACCTACCAGAATATTAGATAGGAGAAAAGGTAGTTTTTACTACCTTTTCTCCTCTGCCCTCTTTTTTCTTACATAATCTAACAATTCGAAAGGATTATTTGCGTTTTGGGTTTTAATTCACGACTAATTGAGGGGATACATCAGTAGAAATTATTTCGTTGATGTTAATCTTTAATCTATGTGTTGTCCTTTTTTAAATTATTTATTACTGCAAGCGATTTTAGTAGTATAAATAGTGATATATTTACAGTTGACAGTGACTGACTGACGAAATTGAGGATGGTTCTATTTTTATTTCATTAAATTATCATTTAAAAAATGGCATGAGTGCTTGAATACTACTGATTACTGATCTAAGTCATTTATTGGTGATCGACATCAATTACTTTTATTAAAATTATGAATATTTTTATTTTATTTCTACTTTGCAAAATACAGAATTATTATACCCAAGTGTTTTTATTGATATGTCCAGATCTGATTGAAATGAGCAGACCGTTCTTTAGAGGTGGTCAGCGGGGACAAGGACCGTCGCATCGTGGAAGAACGATGGGGAGTTTACATGCATTAGCAGCGGGGTTATCAGGTGCTACAAATACTAGACGATCTGTCAGTCTTGGCAGTGATGGTGTTCGTTTGCCAACTAGGCCTAGAATGGCAACATCGATACATGAACGTCAAAAGTAAGAAATTAAAAATTATGTTTCAACAGTAATTCAGAGTATTTTAAAAGACAACTTTGTAATTAGAATTTTTTATCTATGCAAATTATTATTATTGTCGTGTTATACGATTTTTTGGAAGTGTGTAGCGTATACGAATAGAAATATATACGTCTCTATTCTCTATAGACGTATATTTTTCTTCCTGCTCAGCTAAACTTTTATCTCCAAGTCTCACCCTCACACTATTCCGCAGTCAGCAGTTTCCAGTCACCAGCAGTGTCCTACTTCATTCTTTCTCAACAATCTCTATGTTTTAATGTATATACATCTTAATATCTTAAGCTATTAATAAAACTAGATCATATTATATATGATAATTATATACATGTACAAATATATTAAGTAATTCAGTATACAATCATATACCGATGTCACAGTTGCAGGCATGAATGACTCACTGTCTATGAATTTGAGACACTCAGTCAAAGTCCATTATGGTCCATTATAGAAGACCGGACGACGCTTATACCTACTTTAATGTTGTATTATTTTATTTCTTAACTAACAAATGATCTTCTTCAGTCTGTAATAAATATTCTTATGGCATTCGCATGGTTTCATTATGCTAGTAATATATTTTCTATCGTATGTACGTACATCTTTCGCTCTTTCGTAGGTAACTAGCTGCTTATTTAGAGTGATATAATTATTGTGGCTTTTCCTGAATCTGAGAGTGTTCTGAAAATAGGCACACTAAAATATGAGCTAAATATGATATATGAGGTTATATTTCTAATTATTTGCAGTAATGACAGTCGGCGACTTGGATTCAGAAAGCTAGTTGAAATTTTGGATAAGGAACCAGATGCTGCTGTAGTTGAACTAAATCGTTTCAGTCATGAATTTACGTCCCTTGTTGCTGAATCCAATATTCGGGACGATATGTTGATATTATTAATTCAAATAATTGGAGAAAAACTATGCAGTCACGATTTGAATTTAAAAGAAATTCGAAATCCGCTTTTGGCCAAAGTTTGTACAATACAGTTTTTGAAACAACTGAAGGCACTGACATATACCCTCATTGAAGAAGACCAAGGACCAGCAAGGTAGTAAACGAATTTAAAAATACAACAATGAATTATTTATAATCCAACAATATAATCCAATATTATTTTTATGAGGCAAATATTCTTAAAATCTGAATGTATTATTTTATTCAAAATTGAATATAATTCAATTAAAATACGTATAGCACTTCAAAGGCTGGAGTCGCTGGAGGGCTGGATAAAAGGCCGTTGCGAATCTTGCAGGCTTTAAATTCATTTTATCACGTCGTGTGGCTTACTATGCCAACTTTAGCAGCGGATCACTTTGTTGGAAATATCGAATCAGCAAAAAATGTTGCTAAATTAGTAAGAATGTCTATGGAGGACAGCGACTCAAGCCAAGCTTTAATAACTTTGGAATCCGAATTAACTTCCCTCAAGTCAAATGTAGCTGAACGTGTAGCTGAGCAACAGAAAAGCAGCAACGATGGATTTTCCAGTAGACCAACTCGAAAGACGGCTATTTCTCAAGGAGAAATAGAACGTTTGTACATGGAAAATCCTCCTGAAGATTTCAGAACTCTTTCGGTTGCTCCTCAAAAAGATGAATTGAGAAGCGAAGAGACTCCATTCCTACGACCAAGTATTGCTAAAGGCAGTTACCCTTCTTCTCTTGTCTACCTAGACGTTCAATTTCGTCTTTTGAGAGAAGATTTTGTTCAACCATTGCGGGAGGGAATTCAAGATTACATGCAACACAGGTGAGCCACAACTGCGTCTCAATAAAGTACACAAGCAAATTGTCATTGTATCAACACTGCAAGTATTTTCTAATTGTTATTCAATTTTTTAGGGATCAATATTCGTCAAGGAAAAAGAAAATGCCTTTCGGTTCTGTTCGCGTGTACAGAGACGTTAGGTTTGTCAAAGTGAAATTGGATGGTGATATGACGGTTTATTCGCTAAAGTTTTGTATGGACAGTTTTAGAAACATAAAGTGGGACAAATCCAAGAGGTTTAAGCCATATTCCTATTCAAATTATGCAAAGCGTGTACATTTTCTTTAAATGTACAATTGTAAATCTATAATCGTTTTCTAAACAATGTCATTTGTAAACAATTTACACAGACTACTCACCGGTTCCTTATTGTGCCTTACGTCCGACAATTTTCAGAGCATTTATCTTGCCATCGTGGTCTTTCGTCGCTTAGAAGATTTAAGTAAGGGAATCGTCGACGTGGTGTGGGAAGGAAACAATAAACCTGAACTAAGTCAAAATGCATCATACCTCATGATGGAGTGTGAAGTCTATTATGAAGCATACAGGTGCTTAAATTAGATTCATCATATGTTTTGTCAATTGTAGTAATGACTAATAATAATAATCTTTTGTTGTAATATTAATTGTACTAATTGAAATTTTACAGACACACTCTTTGTGCGATGCAAAGTATTGCGTTGGACAAATATCCAATGAAAAAATACATAGTCGATGCAAACAATGAGGATGTTCCTCCTCCTTCATATCTTGAACAAACCGATTATTTTCTCAATTTTGATGCAATGATCCTACAAAACAATGAAACAACTTGCGAAACCGATCAAAATAAGGTAGATGTTGCTGGTTGCAGTGCACAGATCCGCACTGAACAACGGATTAGAGCAAATATAGAGAGAATTTCTTCTTTGATGAACAAGATGAATGGTGTAGTCCCCCATCCTAGATTGGAGGAAAAGTTGTCTTCATTGGAGGAAAGGTTGTCTTTTGCGAAAACCCAAGTGCCGCAAGGAAAAGTAAGTGTAGCTCCATTAGACTTCAAACGATGGCCAACAGCAGCGGAACTTGGAATGGACAATTCACAATATGCTGCCTTCCAAAATGCTATCACGAAAGAATTGTCGGTAATTCAAGGACCGCCAGGAACAGGCAAAACATACATTGGTAAGAAAATTCTCAAATATAATTTATTATCGTTTACGAGAAAAAAATTATTTTGGAAATCTGACGGTTGTCTATTTTATTAGGTCTGCAAGTTGCAAAACTGTTTTTGAGCAATCCTCAAATATACGACAGCGGATTTCCAATTCTTGTGGTTTGTTATACAAATCATGCCTTAGACCAATTTCTCGATGGAATTATTAACGTAATGGAGAAAATGGAAATTGATCCTTTGGAAAATTTAATTCGGATTGGATCGCGTTCAAAGTCTGAGAATTTAACAGCGTTTAGTATTAATGCTCGAATGAAAGACGCACGTGTAAATCGCAAGTTTGACCCATCCTATGCTGCAGCAAGAGGAAAAGCTTATAAAAACCTTCAAGACTGCCAACAGATTCGGAGTGATGCCATGGACGAATTGAAGGGATTGACAAATCTTCAAGGCGTGATTGATTTTAACGAGCTTTGTATAAAAGATCAATTACTAGCCCTGTGTCCCCGCGATTTAATGCCAATACTGTTTGGAAAATGGAGGGACGGTGCACAAAATCCTGTTGATATAAACGTTACTCAGAAAACTATCACCTGGCTTGGACTCAATCGCAATGATTTCGACAGACATGGATTCAACCCTTATGCTCATGTCCACAAATGGTTCAAGCTGCATGCTACAGGGAATAAACCACAAAATGTTACAAAAAAGAGTGGTCAGGCAGCTAATGTCGAAACTGTCCAAGATGCTAAAACTGCAGATCAAGATGAAGAGGAATATGACATGGACGAATTAATGGCTCATCGGTTGGAAATTTACATGGAAATGGAGACAGTAAGAAAAAGAGAGGAAAAACGATTGAAATATGCATTGTCAATTGATTCAATTAAAGGACACTGTAACAACGTTCGTAATAGAGTAAAGAACTGTCGGAGAATTTTGGAAAACTCTTCTGGAAATAATATGAATAAAAATGTAGTGGATCAAAAGTTAATGCAACATACCTATGAAGAACTACGCCATTGTCAAGATTTTATCCAAACAAAAGAAGAGTCATGGATGAACAAACAAAACTTTTTAAGAGTTTTAATGAATGCATTTTACGATGAAGCGTTGCAATTGCCGGAAGTTACTCCCGAACTTTTGGCTAAAGCTCATGTAATGCAAAAGGGTGCTGCACAGGCAACTACGGAAGAGAGATGGGCGATTTATTTTCATTTTGTCCAAGAGGCTAAGAAACTGCTTGAAAAAAGTATTGTAGAGGCAGAAGAAAATATTTTCGCTGCTCAAAAGGAGTTTCAACAAATAACCACCTTGGGAGAGTCGCAGATATTGAGAAAGGCAAAATTTGTCGGAATGACTACCACTGGTGCTGCAAAATACAACACCTTATTGAGAATGATGCAATCACGAATTGGTAACTTGTTATATATTTTATTTTTTTATTTTAAGACTAATAGCCAATGTAATTTACATTTTATTTTAATTAATTAACTGGTTTATCTGGAAATATTATTTTTAGTTATTGTTGAAGAGGCAGCTGAAGTCATGGAAGCCCACATCGTGACGTCTATCACTGATTATTGCCAACATTTGATACTTATCGGTAAAGTTCAATTAACTAAAATAAATCAATTGATCTTAGTTAGACTTATGTTGCATTTAGTTACGGTGCAAAATAAATCAGTGTTCAAGAAACTATTTTTATAATGTTGCTTTTACAGGAGATCACAAACAATTGCGTCCATCTACAAATGTTTATAAACCAGGGTTGGGTTTTGGACACCCCAAAAGGGTTTATCCCATGTCAGGCGTCATAAACTGGTATAAACCGTCATAAACCCGTCAAAAACGGCATAAACTGA
>JABASD010003148.1:0-21689 GCA_019776165.1 Pogonognathellus flavescens
GAAATCGGTCAAAAACTGTGGCCTGAAAATGGAATCGCAGAATACATAGGAAGGGTATGGACCGAAACGCCCCACCTGCTACCTATAAGCCCAGCCTTAAGTATCGTGTATCAATTTTTTACGTAATAGCTGCACGCTTCTACTACTACTACACGTTACACGTACACACACACAAGTACAAGTCGGAGTTGTCACCTTTCTCCAAGGCAGACACAGCAGACGCATACTCCGTCCGCATTTTGTTCCTTTAGCTGGCGGGACCATCAACTTTAGCGGACATCCCAGTAGCAAGCTAATTTACTACACACCAAGCCAACCAAGCCTCCATACTTCACAAAGTTCGGAATAAATAGGACGCCAAATTGAACTGTTGTACTGCTGAAGGTGACAAACTGAGTGGTCATCGGTGTACCAAAATATTTCACAGTATTGTCAATTTTTATTTGTCATGCAAAGTTTAAGGAGCACAACACGAAGTTGTGGCTAATTTTTCAATGTAATTATCAATCAACGTGTTTTGGATCGGAGTAATACAAAACTGTAATTGATAATAATCAACACAATATATTTATGTAAACAATGTGCCATACTAAAGAACGATCATCACAGTCACTACTACTAGCACAATTAAAGTGTAAAAGTTGAATTAGATTGTGATTACCGTGAAACACTGTTGACTGTAATAAAGCAATAAGTTTGAAGTTAGTTAGTCGATAATATGATAATTCAGAGTTGGAAGGCTCTAGACTGTTGCGCAAAAAAGAATACTGTTTAAGACTTAGACATTTTAAAAAGCCGACAAAAATTTTTAGTTTTGCGAGTTTTTCCTATTAGTTTGAAAAACTACAACCAACAAACTTTTACAGTCAGTAACTACTTGTGCTGGGGTTTTACCTTTTCGTTGCTGATATTTAATTTTATCTTTAGTGTTTCCTATGTTTGAACCCGGCACAGCTTAACTTGGTAATTAAGATCTATATTTTTATTTTAATGACAATATAAAATTTGAGGTTCAATAACATAATGTTTTTAAATGTTTGGTGGCCTTTGAGTGTGAATGATGACAATTAGTCAATTAGTCAATGTATTTCATAAAGATTCAATAATGTACACACGATTTTTATGTACAATTTCTTATGTAATTTGCAGGTGAACAGGTGACGGGAAAGAAATCTTCAGAGCAGTCATTAAACTTGGATCATAAAGTCAAACTAACGACGAGAATACAATGCCTTTAGGTAAATCGACTATTACTATTACTTTTTTAAATCCTGAAAGATGTATAAGATGAAAATAAGATCTGAGAATGTTGTTTGTGTTGAGATATGATAGGTTGAGCTATCGTTATTTATAACTCGGTACTTACAATCTATTTTGGTGCTTTTAAATTAAATTCCACCAGATTTATACATGATAATATAATCACCACGTTAATAATCTATTCAAATTCAATCATTTTTAAAAATTTTGCCTTTCTATTCAATTTAGGCAGTTGTTACGTCCCTGGTTGCCGTTCAGGGAATATTGGAGCTCCTGTTCAACTATTTCAGTTGGCTTTTACAGCATCCGAAGAAATTCGTCAAAAATGGCTCGCAAATATACCTCCTAGAACGGATAGGGGCTTTGATTTCGACAAGGATGGACTTTGCGTGGAACATTTTAAAGAAGAATATGTAATTAAAACTGGGCTTGGTACAAATGTACCTGAAGATGGAACTGCTCCTGAAGAAGCTGTACCGGCAGCTGAACCTGGAAATGACGATCTGCTGCAAATTCAGTTGCTCACTAATGATGCTGTTCCGACAATATTTATACCGGTTCAAGCAAAAAAGGTGTCTATATTCATCCCCACTATAAAAATCAAAAAGCCGGAACCTCCTAAGCTGCCGAAAGAGATTTCAGGGGAAAAGGGGGACGAATCTCCTACATCAGTTAGTAGCTTAGCGGTGGAAGTCGAGGCTGATCGCAAAGATGATTTAGACGAAGATGGTTCAACAGGAGCGAAATCTCCGTCTATGGATAACGGTGAAGACGGAGATGCACCACCAGAAAAATATGAATCAAGAAAAAGAAAGGCGAAGGAGCGCTCTTTTGTTGCGAAGAAGAAAACTACTATGATGCCTACACAGAGAATATCTACAGACGAAATTGCGATTAGTGATGTTCATTCAATGAGCCCAACAGCACCAGTCACGTTCGATTCCAGAAGATGCATTGCCCCCTACTGTAATGCCACTGGCTACACAAATGGAATTTTACTTCATGATATCCCATATGACGAAAATTTACAGAACGAATGGATGAGAAGTCTGGAAGACGCGTATGCAAAAGTAGGCTTAGTTTTTAGTGCAGTTGTACCAACAGGAGAAAGGTTTGTTTTTGCTATTAACTGTGTATTGTATTAATTCCACATTATAATGTGACAATAATATTATTATCCGCAAATCTACATCATTGTAATCGTTATTATTTGTTTAATTTTCAGAAATGTAGTCTGCAGCCGACATTTTTATAAAGAAGACTACCTTACTAGTGGCAGAGGGAAAAACTATCGTCGAAGTCTATTGGAGACATCAATTCCTTCAGTTTATGAAGACAGCTCTCTGTCGCCTTTTATCGACGAAAGTGATCCTAATGGCATTCCCACCAAAAAAGTGACACTATTATCACGATATAAACCCAATAGCAGCGTATCCTTTTCTTCTAATGGACATAGTTTTCAAAATCAAAATGGAGGCGATAATGCATGTTTCGTCAAGAAGTGTCTATCACTAAGTTCAGATAGTAAGCATTATTGTCCCGAAGATTCAAACATTGTCACTCAGTGGATCCGCAATTTGCCCAAAAGAGAGTTTCCATTTGACTACACCAAACACTGTGTTTGTATTCGCCATTTTGACGAAAGCTTTATTGTAGATACTAGCAACCTCATTTCTGAAGTTGATGAATACGATAATAGTCTAAGACAAAATATTGGCTTGACTAGTGATGCTGTTCCTACAATTTTCGAGGGTTATCCATCCTATTGCCAAAAGAAACTGCCGAAGAAGCGAAGTACCCCAGAAGAACGTGTTGTAAGGAATCATAGTGACTCATCTGTTAAGTCTCCTTCCTTGACCCCTCTTTATGTTTCATCCCCAGTTTCTCCATCTACTCCAAGAAGAACCCGCGGCCGTCCTCCGAAAAACAAGAAGGGCCCTGAGATGGTGGACGGCTTTGAAATAGAATATACTTATGATGAGGAATACGTTCAACCTGTTTGGGATAACACTAATAGTGGATCTGGTGATACTCCGTTACTACAAGTGAATTCTGTGCGTAGTTATGCACCGGCTAAGATTCAGTTAGCTTCTAAAAGATTGAACGACGCTAATCAAGGAATCGAATTCATTTTGCCAGACGAATCTCTAAGTTCGGAACAGTTACTGGACATTTCCCACTTGAATTTCAATCTTGATTACATATTTAGTTTGAAACCTAGAATTCGATTACCAGAAGCAGACAATTTATGGAATTTCCATCTGTTCTTTGATTATGATGCTAATAGAAGAGTCCTCAGTGTGTGTGAAGTTGTTGTTAGAAATGGAAGAATGATATTTCGTCGGGTTATAAAGGTAAATTCTCAATAAATATCCATCTTTGAAATACCTTACTAATTTTTCTAACGTATTAGTTATAAATGTTATGGCACATTACTTTTAAGCTTTACTTTTTCATTTAAAGGTATTTGAAGACTTAACTTTCCGTATTGAATGCAACGGAAGCGAATTAACTCAGATGTTCACAGAGTCTGGAAATAAGATTGACTCCATTCCCCGACTTCAAGAAATGATCTCTGATTTGGCGGCTTTTACCCCATGTGAAGGCTGGTCAGACTATCCCTTCCTAGATAACATCGCAACAGGAAGGAAAGTTGAAAGCATTTGGTTTTCGACTGAGTGTGAAGGACTATGTCTCACAAGTAATCGGTGTGCTGCATGTACACATTTTAAACAAAGTTTAGCATTAAGAAAGAATAAAAACCACCTACCGCCAGAGAAACTAGCTAAAGAACTTACGGCCAGTCAACTTCACCTGCTGCCTAAAAATGACCCTCTTCGATTGAATTTACAAATTAATGAAATCAAAACGAAGTATGACAAATGTAGAAAGGATGTTACAAGACTGGAGAAAAGGGAACAGACTCTTATGAATGATGTTCGTAAACTGAAAGAAAATGCGAAGAAACAAGCAGCCGCTGCTGCGGCTGCAGCGGCAGCTGCTGCAGCAAGTCCGCGGAAACATTCTAGTAAGCCATCATCATCATCCCATCACCAAAGTCAAAGTGCATTTGCGAAGAAAAAGACTGGACCTGGTCCACCTCCTCGACCTGGTCCCGCTTCAAGCAAACCTGGGCCTGCATCCAAAACATCCCGACCTGGCCCAGCATCCAGCAAACCGTCTACATCTCGAGGTCCCCACAAACCGCAGCTAACACGAAAACTAGTTAGAGCACCCATCCCACCTAGGAAGCCTGGCGAACCTATTCCCATTATTGAATTGTCTGATGAGGACTAGGTACGAACGAATGACTGTTTGACACTTTGTAATGCACATTTGTTGTTATGGCTATATATCGAAATTGAATGTGAATATTTAGTAGCTTAAAGATATGCATTTGATTAATAAGAAGTTATCCAATTGATTTAATAAAGATAATATGTATATGTATTCAGAAATGAATTCTTATGTTTGATAAAGTTACTTTATTAGTAGTAATAAAAAAATGTAAACTCACTCTTGTTGTAATTCACTGGTTAGTAACCTCCAAGATTTATTCATTGTTCGAACCATGGCTCAAAGTAGACCGTCATTAGCAAGATCTACAGGTTCCCGAATAGCTCCCTCAGCAGAACAACAGGCCAACAATAAAACTGCTTCACAAATTTTTAAGTGCTGTGAAGGAGGAAAATGTATTTTGCATGGCGGTGGTCAAGAAGCTGCTAAACAGAAGATGGCCGTGGGCAGTACTTGGAGTATGACAAATATGCCAAAAGAAATATCCGATGTTGCTATTGACCCTTTCGTTAAATTTGATGCTAAAGTTGGTCCTAACTTGTTACATCCTTTTTCATTTAGAATGTATACGTGCATTACTTGAATAGAATATTTGCTCCATGTAAAATAGCTTGTCTAAATCATAAGTCTATCTAATGTCTTAAGATGTATAACAACTAAAATAACTTAATCATTCTTAGCAAAGATATCACATCTAAATGAATCGCTATATGGAAAGGTTGTTGTAAAATTCTGCATAAATAACCATCCTATGCCTATATAATTGTATATAAAGATCCACCATTAATAATAATAGTTTATAAATAATATTACATTAAAATTTAATTGTTTTATTAATGTTTTATTACTACTATGTCTTTAAAGCAAATGATAGTTATAACGGGGACATCAAGTTCTTTAGATTAAAAGCTTACTAAGAAGGCCAGGTTTATACTTCTAGTTTCATCATTCATAATATTTCGTGGTATGAAAATTTGAGTCGTGTTGTTAAAGTAGTAGAAGAACTGTACACTGATGCGAAATGAGTTTATAATCATAATCATTCTTCTATATTTTATTGTTTCATTTTACTTTCAGGCAACGGATATAGCTCGGCATAGTATGGATGAAACTTTAGACCAATTTCAAAAAGCTAAATTGGGTTTCAAGTAACCTTACTGTAAAATAAATCCTCGCATGATTGTGTGGTACTTGTGCTTGTGTATTTGTATTCAGTATTAATAATTAACTATTACTTTCATTCTTTATATCCATTATAGGAGCAATGATATTAACCACAAAATTTTTGTTACTTCCAACCTGGACATCTTGGTCCGCCAAAATGCAGATCGGACATTCAGAGAGATTATGCCTTTATTTGACATAGTAAGATTTTACATGATTATAATACGTTATTGTACAATTGCATGCAAATTTTAAGGATGTAATTCTTATGTCTTTCAAACTACAAGCAAACTTACGCATGGAAAGTGTATAGTGTATCATTGCATTAGATGAATTTTTCTTGTAATACTGAATTTTATTTTTAGGAAACCAAAAAATGTTCAGAATTGGAGTACCATGAAGCGGCTGCGGAAAGTGCAAAGACTTGTTACAGTGTGGTGGCTCAGCATCCAGTTCGAGCAAAGCAAATGCTAGATTTAATTGTGGCTCGTATTGACTCCAGTGATATGGGTAAGGGTGTAGCCTGACCTATGGTATGGGTATTGTGATTTTTATTACCTATAATTCTATGCATATCAGAATCAGAAATACATGTGCATAAATATGAAGCCTAACAATTGTTGCAATAATTATGTGCATGCAATTTTTGCCTTGTCCGTATTAGTCACTTCAAACTTCCCAATTTATTGTTTTTATTTTATGAATGCAGTGATTTCAAGTCCATGGGTGCGTGGCTTGGAAGGTATAATCGATGTCCTAACTCCGGATGAGTTGCAACGAAATGTGAGTAACTAATTATATTAATCCCGTACTTAATTTGTTTCTGTGTTCGTTTCATGTATTTTGTATTTTCTCATTCAATAATTTGCTGCGTTAACAGATAATTCCAATTGTGAAAGAAAGATTCTCGCGACGAGGTGCGTCTATAAGTGCGAAAACTGCTGCCGCCAAATTGATTAACAAACTTGTCTCTCGTCTAGACGAAAATGTGTAAGTGAAACGATGATTCTAGTATGAGAACTAACAACTAACACAACATTGATAACATGACAATTTTTGATACAAACAAGATTGGGTCCTTACATGATTTTACTTTGCAGATGGAATAAGCGATTGTTCCCTATCATTGAAACCCTGAGTTCGGATACGGAACCAATCGTACGTCTTACTATGTGTGATCAACTTCCTGCGATATCAGAGAGAATGGCTTCTAAAGAACCAATACTTACTCTTCTCAAGAAATTGTCGCAAGATCCGGATTTGGCAATTAGAAATTCTGTTGTTCATGGGGTTTGTAAGGTCGTTATCGCGATAAAGCAATTCAATGCGAATACCAAATCCTTTTTTGAGGCAGTTATTCCTATGTTGAAGAAAAGTGTTAAGGAAGCTTTCGTCAATGGAAATCGTAGCGCACTACTTCAGTTTTCAGAATATATGGGACGAGTAGCTTGTAAATTTGTGGGTATGTTCGTTTACTTTTATGGTTTAAACATTAATGTGAATTTCTACATATTTGTGGCGAATTTGGTGAATGACTTTTTTTAATGTATGGAGAAAGTTGGGAGAAAGTCAATGAGAAAGTCAAAGTTAATTTACCTTGTAGTTTCTAAATCTGTGAATGTTATATATATATCGAAATATCGGCACGAAAATGTAGAAAAACCAATATTTTATCTATTTCTCACATGCGGACACTTGAATGTGAATTGCAAACCGTTTTAATGGTTAATAATATTATGCTATGTATTAACAATTTTTCCTAACTCGTTTGGATTTGCATAGATGCTCAAGCTTTGAATGGGGCGAATAAACTTTGGTTCCTAGATGCATTCCTTCATATGAGTCGTTTCGGTCTAAGTGGAGCGAAGAAACAACCGGGGGAGTCTGATGTAATTATGTTACTGATTTCACAACAGAAACAAACTTTTACTATGAACAATCGGGTTTTAACTTATTGTATTTTTTCTTAGATGCCCACCGGATTCTTGAACTTCAAGGCTAACAATGAATTTGCCAGGCGTCACTCTGTGGTAAGCAGATCATATTATTACCTATTACACGCTTTCTCACAATTGACTATGATAACCTAATCCTAATATGTATTTGTATAGAATTTGTAGATCTATACTAGCATTTTTACAATTTTTAGTGTTTAATGTAAATAAATTATGTCGTAAATTATTAAAAAATCCTTTCGTAAAGATTAATTTAAATGTTTTTGATTTGCTTCAATTAGATAGAGTCATTGATTGGTTCTGCCGCTGTAGCAAAACCTGTACCACAACCACCTCAAAACAAGCCTAATTCACTATTAGAAGAACAGCGACAAACTGATATCAATATTCGCGTGTTTGCTGCTAAAGAATTTGTTCCTTTCTTGAAATTTGCAAAACCCTTAGTTGATTTCAAGACTGGATTACATCCGCTCGTAACAGATCTTATGCACGATCCAGCATGGCAAGTACGAGCTGCTATGGCTGAATCTCTTTACCCGATAATGGAGATTCTGGGTGCTGATGCTGGGCTTTTGCATGGAGAATTTGTATATGCGCTTTCTGATGATGAGCTTAGAGTTGTTGAAGGAGTGCTTCCTCATTTAGCAAGCATTTTAAAAGCATTTACAGCTTCTAAATTACTTTCTCCTGAAAATGCGACAAAAGCTCTTGTAGAAATCGGCGGTGCAATACTTTTCTGCGAGGAAAAACTTAGCCAAACAAATAATTGGCGAAGTCATGCCATGATTTTGGAGCAAATGGGCGTTTTGCCGTTTTGCATCCCGGGTGACTACATTTACAACAACTTTGTGCCAATACTGTTTCACAGACTCCTTCGGTTAAGACAGCTCCCCGCCAGAGTCACTGCAGCTTACACAATAGTGTCCTTTTTGAGACACTGTAGAAGATCTAATCATCGTGATGAGATACGAAAAAGAATAAAAGAATCTCTGGCTGAAGGCCGAAGCAAGCAAGATCGCATGTTGCATTTAATGATGTCTCAAAGGATTATGAGCGAATTTTCTAGAAAATATTACCGCGATCATTTTTTCGAAACAAATCTTGACCTGGCACAAGATGCTGTGGCTAATGTGAGATTGAAAGTTGTAGCAATGATGCCGGATATGAAGAAAACTCTTCACTTGTCCGAAAATGAAACATTCCTGGAAAAATTGGAAGCAACCGCTGCCGAAATTAAAAAGAAAGAGCATGATCCAGATGTAATAGGTAGCTTGGAAAGCGCTATGGACGACATGCAGCATGTATTAGTTGTTTTCAAAAATGATCCCGAATATAGCAAAATCGTTAAGACGAAAGAAGACTTGGATGATGAATATAAAGAAATGGAAGAGAATTACATCGCCAGCTTAGAGCCCCAAAATGTTCAGATGACCCAACAAGCCAAAAGAAAATGTAATTTTATTTTTCATAACAACATTCTATGATCTTGTATTTGGTATAATGAAGTATCTCCAGAAATGTTCCATTCTAATATGTTTACAACACTCGCATGATTTTAATTTCAAATGTTTACCGAAGCATTTATACCTAAAGGAAACCATATGTTTTCATAAGAGCCATTATTATACTAAATTCATTTTTCAGCTTATTTTATGCCGAATAAGAAAATCAGTCTTCCACCTGTACAACCACCCCCACCTCCTCCTCCACCACCACCCAAGCAGCCTGCTGTAGTTGAACAGTCTAATAAATTACCTATGAGTAATTTAAGCAGACGAGCTTTGAAAACTTTTAGCAAGATGCCGGATACTGTGACTATTGGGTAAATACAGATATTAAAAGATAATAACATTAAAAATATCTTCTATAGAGAAGTACAAATGCCTCAAACATTGCCAAACATGTCATTTTGATGGTTTTTAGTGGCGATCTGCTATTATTTCCATGCATCAAATGTAAATTGTGTTTTGTATGTCATAGGTCAAAATCAATCCATCAAACTACCAATCCAGTGAAAAAATAGTGAGCTCAGGTTACACTCATAGTTTCTGATTTTGGAAAATTATTGTAATATGATTTGACATAATACTAAAGTAATTAATGCACTGTACTATACAATGTGATATAATCTTTACATAGAAGTGTAGATATTATCTAAATTATTCATTGTACCATTATTTTATAGCAGCTGCCACTTTTATTTAACGGGCAACCGCAAGCGTTTCAATAATGATAAAATATTTTATGTTGCAGTGATCTTGTTTTAGGAAATGATTGTCTGCACAATAAATTTTTTGTCTGAATACCTGTCTGCATGTGTGTAGAGTTGAGTTGAAACATCATTGCATGAGATACGTGATTTTTACGGTGGACTTTCACTTGCAAAAATTTTCATGGTAGACTATTTTTACTAGGACTAAGTAAGTACATAATCTTCTGTGTATATCTGCTGTTCTCTAAACGATTTATTTACCTTTGAAGGAAAACTTTTTTAATTTCAATTACTTGCTCCGATTCTCTGAATTTTTCGGTGTACTTGTATGGCTAGTGTAGTTGCATTAAAGAATAAAAATTTCAGGTGCTTTGCTTGTTTCTGTGTATATTTGTTAGCAATCAGAGATTCTTGATCAGTCTCATCTGCTACAGCTGCCACGGGAGTGTCTATGTGCACGGTAAATCATTTCGGGTTTCTTTCCTATGTTGACTCTAGTGATTTATTTTGGTGTCATTGCAGTTGTAATAGAACACTAGCCTTGGTGCTCTGTTACTCTCTGAGAGAGTAAAATTTGTTGAACCTTAAAGCTTTGTATTTGTCTTTTCACCCTTGGAACTGTATCTTCCATTACTCTTCCGGACACTAATACAATCCTGAGATTCTCCAAACAGACTTCTTTCTTTTCCATCCACGGCACGATTTCTCTTTTGTGCTTGAAATTACTGACTTTAATTCAGTTGAACTCAAGACTCGAATGACCTACAATTTTTTCATGTCCCCGTTCTTTCCTAATTTAATTACAATTGTCTGTAGACTCATACGTTTAGTAAAGTGGGTCGCTATAGCTCGCTAAGTATTGATACGCTAACATAGCGATTTAGGATTCCTCCATTGTGAAATGCCAATCTGGGTGCTCGTTTCAAGCTTAAATGTACATATAAATGTTGACACAATTTCAGTCGAGTGAAAGTTTTAAAATTGGGTTCCTAGTTCCTACCTTCTATGATAAGTTTGTAAGCTGCTTTCTCGTTAATCTTGTTGTTGAACTCCTTTTTTGGCAGTTCAAAAAACTTATTTGGTAAATTCTTTTCTTTACAGATGCCCGAAGTAAAATATTAAGGTTATTCCATCTCCCACTTTCCAAACGATAAGTTGTTATCTCAAGAGATGAAGGAAAGCGCTGAATGAATTTACAATATCATTGTTTGCTAAATTGCAAGGTGGATGGAATACGGAAAACATTTAAGGAATCATCATGTAGCAGATTGAATTTTGATTTCAATGCACACACATGTCACACAACTATTATAATAGAATTTATTTCTAAACTGTGAAGGTTCATTTACTTTCATGGTTGAAAAACATTGAAAAGAATGGTCACAAAGGAAAGTTCGGTTGACGTTCTCTACGCTCCCCATGAACATGACACGTCACAAGCTACACAAACTTTCATTCTTTCTTTAAGTTTCATATTAGACAGAAAATAATTTTAACCTTTTTAGTTTGGTTGGTTCTTCTCACGTTGTCATCAAAATATAAAGTTTTATTTTCATGTATTATTAATAGGTAATTCAAAAAGTCATCACAGAAGTTCTGGCTGAGGTCCTTAATAGTGATAGCTAATTTAGTTTTCTGTCGCCTACGCTTGCCTTGCTAGGATGAAGTTTTAATTCACATTCTCCAATAGTAATTCTTCTAATTTAGCCCTATAATAAAATCGGTATTAATTCTACTTATACATACATGGTCCCTTGGCCCTCAAAGGGAATTATATGTTTCCCTCTTGTCCCCTGTAAATATAGAACCACTTTATGGTCCTCATGAGTAGCATCTCACGTCACTGTATACTTAACACGTGTGTTGGATAGGCTTGAGCAGAACGGTTTAGCAGGACTGTTAACACATAACTTTTCTGTGTGGCTTAAAAAAGCAATTACATTGAACTAATACAATTGGAAAAGTTTATTTCTAAATTAAACCATTGTACAAGAACTTCCTTTTGCAAGTGTACATTCAACTTTTCACCAAAGACTTTTACTACACCACCAACCAACCGAAAGGAAAGAGAAGAACACCGAACCGATCCAACTTTCTTCAAGTGCATGTGTTGTGTTTAGTGTATGTGGTAGACTGTGAATGAACTATGCTCCATGTTTGGCAAACCAAGCACAGAGCTGTGTGTACCAAAACTCATGGTTTCATCTTCTGACTCATGTTTTTACACGCTGCTTTTTTCCTCAGACAAATTTACGACTCTTTAGGGGCACCATGAACTTGCACAAGTCTCATTTCGTAACTCTCTCCAGTTACATTCTGCAATATTGTATTATAACTATAACAATGTCTAGTTATGATACCAAAACCGTGTCATTCAAGAAGTGTAATAATAGGGTGGTGCCCTTAATATATGTTCAACTCCTACTGCTTTGACCCGGTTTCATAATGTCTACATCGTTTTATCCCAGAGAGAAAGTGATATGCATTAAATTTTCCCTTTAGGTATCGTTCGTAGTATTTTTGGCATACATCACCTTTAGTGTATTAAAAGTTCATTTTTCTTACAGTTTTACGATGTTTTTTTCAGCGTTTTTGTTTTGAGTATCTCTTAAAATAGTGTGGGAATGATATATAAAGTATTTATAACGAAGGACGGGGATGAGCTGTAAAATTTCAAACTTCGTGACAACGATAATTTAAAGCAAACTGTGAGTGGGCGTCTTTAAGCTTGAAGACATTACTCTTAGAAAAGATCACGTCATACTTCCACGGTAAATGTGCTATAGACCGTAGACAATTTAAGTGCATCCGTTTGTTAGAATCTGCAAGAATTACGTAATAAGTTGTAAAGTACATATACTTAAGTTTAGTTGTGTTTTTCTACATACATAAGAGTTGATATGTTGAACATATTATGGAAATTGTTAGCTTTGTGATCTGATACTAATAATGCATGCAATAATCCTTTCGGGGTTGGTGACATGTCACTCAGACACACAACACACATCAGATTGTATTACTTTTTTACCTCAGTACCACCAATATCTAACTAAATCCTAATACTGGAGCTCTTAAGGTACCTATATATTTTATAACAAGAAGGGTAGGTAAGGTAATATTTTTAGTTGAACTGTTAAAATGATGCAAGTTTGCATGTTCTACATACGCACTGTGAAATATCCGCTTTCAGTTTTTGTCTATGTTGTAAGAGGTTTTAGTGACAGAGTTCTGCTTTCGTTACACTTTCCTCCGGAGTGCTGACGTCAGACTTCAGACGTGAACACAGAATGTTGGCTATCTATTACCCTTTATCTAACTAGCAGGCTTAGAGTGCAAGAGTTTTTCCCAAGGAAGCTCAAGACGTTTTATGGAGACTTTTCTTTTGACCAATAAATGATGCAATTCGTTAAAATGACAACGTAAGCGACAAGTCGTAGTAAATTGTTGGATGGAGGGATCCTCCTGTGTCACTCTGACTCACATAGCAAGTAGCAAGAAGGCTAGCCTAAAAGTGCGCTTGCAGCTTTACATCCCTCTCCGGTGATTTCAGTCGCAACAGTAATTTTGTGAAAGTCTTTCTCAACTCAAATCATCATCACTGAATTGTCCACAGGCAGAACACATGTTTTAATTCATTCGTGTACCTCCCACCATGCAATCAAGTTTAGATTCTAACGATTTTTGTAAGTCTCTAAAGAAAATTGCACATGAAAAATAAATGAATAGAAAATTGTTTTGAAGAATAATTTAATGGTATAGTATTACTAGAAAGATATCTACAGCTCGGAGAAAGTAATTAGCATAATTAGTGGTGAGAAGGTCAAAATTGTCGCAAATGCCTCAAGTCAGTTGAAAAAGACGACTTCATGTTGGCAATTTTCAGAAACTGTGTAGTAAATATCAAATAATATTATTATTTGCGTTTGATATTTTGCCACTAACGATTTCAAGTTGTTGATCTAGAATTCCTGACTTTTCAAGGTGAGTCAGCGTAGGCAACCTTGCATTTTGTAGCACCTAATTGTAACGAATCGAGGTGATAATTGTAGTAGACATAGATATATAGGATTCTTGAAGTATGATCTTATGAATGATCAAATGTGCATGGAAAACCCGACTCCGTATGTCCGTTTGAGTACATTCATTAAGGTGAATGCAAGGGAAGACTATTCGACTAGAAGTTTGTTACGAAGTGCAGGATGAAACCGGGACATTCTCTGGGAGAAAGCAGCTGATGGTTCTTAATGGGACAATCTTGTGCAATAAATTATTTTCAGTTATATCCTTCTCCCACTTCTCCGTATAGTTCCCTTCCCAACACAGTTGCATTTAACGAACCAGATGCTCAAGATCAGAAAAGTGGTCGGTGAATTCTGGGAAATAGGTTACCCGGAAGACTTTCACACCATATTTCGCAAGTTTCAATTCGTACAATCTCTATAGCGTCTTTCACTACATACTCAATCTTCTATGGTCACTATCACTACAATTATCCTTATCCCAATTGCAAAATCAGTTTATAATTCGAAATCAACTTCTATGTATCACTGCAGGAAGCCCTGCTTGCAATTTGTATTTAGGGATCCTAACCTAGGCTAGCAGTTTATTTCTTATGCCCTTTAATTTAAGTACAACCATAATTTGTATGCTCAAAGGACAAACTGTGTACAAATAAGCTTTTAAAATTTTAACTTTCGAATTAGTTAAAGCAGTCATTTCTAATATTATTTGAACAGGAGCATTACGTGGGATTGGTCGGGTGCTGTATTACATATCGGCTCTTTGTTAACGATGTAAATCGGAGGTTTGACTAAAACATAAAATGACCTGTATATTTAATTGAACAATGCAATATTCATTTGTAAATAAAAACTGTAATTGTCCACTGCAGGTTCATACAATAAACGAAAGTGCACTTTAGTTGCATTATACTACTTGAATTGAGAACTCCAGAAACTATATATAATTTAAATCGCTCATGCGATACAACTGTACCAATAAATTCAGACAATTAGTCAAGCAAAATTGTCCGCATTTCAAACAATGTCCCTTATTAAATATGGAAGTGTCTTTATTAAATAATGACAACTTTAACTAGCCCAGCCAATGAGAAAGATTGTGTAATAATAATGTTATCATTAAGATTGACATGACTGTTCTGATTTGTCACACTGTCATAATTTAATAATGAAAATTACGGTAGTAGTAAGTTAAGTATATTTAGAAGCAAGAAGTGAATGCAGCAATTTTTACTTATTCATCCGAGTGAAAGAAATGTGTGCACCCGAGTCCTGTGTTCTTGGGTTTATATTCTGACAAAAAATGCTTATAGTATACTTATTTCCTATATGTAAGTTTTCATCGTGGATTTCCACAAGTTCTCCTCTTACATTATTACGTATGAGTGTGTAAAAAGCATAAAGTGCAGCTTTCACTGATGAAATCCCAATTCCCAAGCAATCTAAGCAAATCCTCGCTTTTTTCAATCTTTCTGACAACTCGCTCAGGTACTTTGCTTATTGCTTTTTGTAGTTTGTTTGCTCTTCAATTCTTTAGATCGTTTCAATATCACGACTTTTTCATATTGGAGTAAACAACAGTAATACAAAAAATAGGATATTCCGCTTAAACGATTTTCTATTATATGTAAGAGTACTTTGGGGCACACAATGACCTTAACCAATGCTCAGACAAAAAATGTAGTTAGTGCCTGCAAATATGTGCGATTTGGGTAAAAGAGAATGCATATATAGTTTACTGAGGATACATTACATACAGAGAGATGCAGACAGATATAAAATATCACTTTGCTTTGGTTGGATTCTCAAACATTGATTATTTTCTTGTGAATCGCTTGTTTTTGTGTGCTGATACTTGTTTACTAGATATTTTGAAGGTCAGCTTCTCAGCCTTAGCCATTATTTTGTGTTGTATTGCTCTCGCTATTGACATATAATTTTCCAAACGCTTTCATGTAAAGTCGACGTTTTTCTATATGTGCGTAATAATATATGTGTAAAATATTGAGTTTCCACTTCACTTCAAAGAGTCATTCAGAATTCCAAGTAATATTATTGTCGTCGTTTTGTATCAAAGAAATTCAATATGTTTGTATCAACAATTTGTTTTACTTCACTTGTTTTCCAGAATGAAATGCGATGTATGCCAGGAGACTACCGATTTAAGATATCTCTGTCTGCCTGCATTCATTATATAAAACTTTTTGTTTTCAACTCACTCTTTCAAGTTTCTCAAAACTCTTTTATATTATTAGTACAATCAAATATTCTAACACATAATTGTTAGCAAATCTGCATATAGATACAGACAAATAAAAAACTGGATCTGTAATCACGAGATGGAAGGAAGTTATATTAGTTAGTCACAATTTAGGTATTTGTATCTGTATATTTATTGTACCTTATTTAATTACAGTATTGATAGGCAGAAAATAATAAATGCCATTGTTTAACATTGAAGTATAATTTTAGGAAAGGAATATTTTTTGCTACCTTATGCTGTCGTTCAGATGGCAAGCATTTTATTTTGGTCAGTGCAAACTTTAATATTGATATTGTTAATGTGTAAGTAACAATAAAAAGTACGGATTGTTATTGTACGTTCCTATTGCTGGATCTTCTCAAATAATGACATGGAATAATATTTAGTTTTACAATTAGCTGGTCATAATATCTGTATACGTCGTGGGTCAGCAAGGGCGTCTCTACGTATGGACTCACCGGGCATGACTCTCCCCCCAGATTCGGCAAAGCTCACTTTTCACCTTTGAGCCTCTCCATTCACGAATCCTGCTAGCAAGATAGATACCTCTTTGTGCGTCAAGTCAAAGCTTCACTCACAAATACGAGTTTGCATCAGAATAGCAGGAGAGCGTAAAGCGTATTTCTGGATGCTTCGTTTGCCAACGACAATCCAAAATCATGGTCTGCAAATTTAATTTCATCGAGAAATTCAATGCAGTTGTTATAATATTCATCAATCACGTTTGTCCTTGTTAGATTCTAGAATAGATAAATGACAAATAACATTGATTCTAAATAAAAAAGTACTACATATTCGTTTGTGTCCAAAGTTGACTTTTATTTGCATAATAACATTGCATCTGTATGCCATTGTGTCAGGGTCATTGTGTAAGATAATAAAGATTGTAAATCATATATAGTTCTATTACAAAACGGTTTGACGGTTTGATGTGCATAGCACACTACGCTATGTACATAAAGATGTGCTCCAGGGGGATGCAGAAGACATGACTGTGTGACAAACACACAAGATATAACTTTGTCTAGAGAACATCTATATAGATAACCATTGTGGACTCTTTCTTGGTAGTCAGCATAATATTCGTCTTTGTGTGCTGAATGAAAGGGCTCTGTATTATTTAGCAGTGAGAGTGCATTATTTACAAGTTACGAAGGCAGTTTAGGTAGTGGGAAATTAGGTGCCTACTGTCTAGGTATTGTAGGTACTTAAAGTTGTGAGAAAGATAACCGTGCCGTGAAGCAACTTGCATTCTTGTTAAATCTGTAATATATATTCTGAGAAAAGTTAAGGTATGAATTATCTAAATTTGTCGTCATCAAGGGGCAATGCCTATGTAGGGATAAAGAGTATAATCATTCACATCGTTTACTTTACATACATCCTTACGTAGATTTACATTTACATACACTTTGTACTAAAACCATAGGCATAATCAGAGTGAGGATATGTATAATAGATGAGAAATGGGGGAAAATACAGATTTACATGTAAATAATGGACGATAGGCTTGAATAGAGAATACTGTGGGTAATTATGTACCAAAAATGAAAAATATATATACAAAAAACAACTTGACTTTAATTTTCTTTGTCCTGAAAGACAAAAGCCTACTAGTATCTCGCTTGTGGATTCAAAATTCAAATTGCATACCTCTATACATACTTATTATCAAGCTGAGGTCATAATGCACCTTGAATATGAAATCTATATACATAATACTATGGCGTATCTACTCAAGTACACAATAGTACTACTCATAATATGCACTTAAAATTAAATACTGAAGAAATGTGAGTTGGAAATTTCATTAAAGATGCAATGAGCATGCAACAACGAAATTGAATATAGAACGATGCAGTGAAGACGGAATAATTTCATCTTTTTGTAAAATCATTGAATGTAAAAAGTACACTGGTAGCATTTCTGGACTGAATACAAATTAAAAGCAAAATTGAAGTTGAGTTCAAGAATTCTAACCATATAGGCAGAATCGGCACAACGGCACAAGACAAGATGGTTATACATTCCTATTAAAATTCTGACAGTGGCTATAAATAAATAGTATTATTGGATAAACCGAAAAGCTGTTCGTGTGCGACTTATTCATACTTGTGTGGTATAATTTTAGCGATTTACTGTATGCAGATGCATAACAAGATAAATGGAGAAATTCTAGCAGCCTGAAATGAAAAAGTTAAAGCTGAGCAAATTCAGTGAACTGCACGCTAATTATATCCGACCAACTTGAGAATTGTGCAGTAAATTATTGATCAGCCCGAGGATGATTAATTCATAGACTTTGGGGATCTCTCTGTATCTTTTCTTTAGAATTGCGTTCTCCAAAGCCTCGTCTCATCTCAACTCAATTTTCAAGCTTATAATATCTCAATACTTGGTCTTAAACAGTATATTTGCCAAAATTATAAGGAAGGTAGAGTAGTACAGATAGTAGTAGAGACTATTTATGAAACGGCTGGAATTACATTAATGACATCATGCAATATTCAGTGTTTATCATTCACAAGTCTGTTCTTCAGTGTTGAGGTAGATATTCTACTATTCATAGCAGATGATGAACACGTAGTAAAAAAGAGACAAAAGAGGTACACAATGAACTGAAGTATATCATTCCCCTTGCAAAGCGAAAGCAAGTATTTTGCCTCGAGCCTTTTTACATCAATTACATTTTTAGCAGTTTTACTAATTGCCATTATTAGAAAATGAATTCTTCTTTCTTCTCTGAATTTAAAAAAGCCTAACGCAAAGGGACGGGTGAACCGAAATAGCTAGATGATTTTTTAATATGAGATTTAATTCAATTTTATGTTAATAAAGCAGATTAGCAGATAGCGAGATGATGCATCAACACATCACGTCATCCTTTATAACAATATCGTCGTTACAAGTTCCAATCCGGTTCCCAATGGCAAAGAATTCCTGAAATTTACTTGCCTATATGTAATCTTATACTTGAGGATCTTGTGCTCCAGCTACACTACGATCTTCCAAGAATAACTTAATAATAGTATAATATAGAGAAAGATTTTAAACGTACATTGTACCTCACTTTACCTTACTACATAATATTCCTATTTTATCATAAGTTAAAGGCTCTATACATTACTCTTACTGACATTACCACATTCAAGGACGCATCTAGGTTTCTTTTAAATTATGAGAGTTGTAGGGGCGGAGGGGCTCAGATGCAAAAAAATAAGCAAATTTGTGATATTTTTTGTCAAATATACCTTTTTCCTGAATCAGGGGGGAACAGGCTCGGTGAGCCCATACGTAGATACTTTCTTGACCTTATTACTTTATGTAATAGGTATTAAGGTGTCCATAAGCCGATTTTCTTTGAATGTAGGTAATCAAATTTTACGCGTTGGTGGTATATACTATTGCTAAAAATTGGCAATTTTTTCATATTATTATGAAATGGGATTGAAAGTTGAATCGTATGAAATATTGAATGATGTAATAACGTAATAAATACACTCACAAGTTCGCTTCATTATAAAAATGCACCATTTTTGTCAATGGAAGTGAATATATAATGTTGGCGTATTTAAGATTCGGTAATAGGGGGTTCCAGACTCCAGATACCTATGTTAGAATTGTTCCATGAACTTGCTAGATGCTTTCAAAATGTCTACATAGGGCGTTCCTTGACATAGACGATATTATTATTGCACTTGTCATAGTCATGGCCAACAGTTTTGAATACATGGGGGCTTATACAAATACTACGTAGAAGAAAGTAAAATCTAGTACTAGGTCGGCAGGCTTTTATTTGGTTGAGTTATCTCTACATTTCTAACGCTTCTGGAGTCTGGAGGTCTCGCTTCCATTGAAAATTTGCAATATTCCTCAGGACTCCAACTGAATTTCATACCTCGAAGACATATGCAATAAAATATGCTGCTTGTGATTCTGTCTTCCTGTCTGTTATGCTTTATAGTAGGTAATATCTCAGGTTCAAATCTTGTATATTTACGAGATATAAAGGAAATAGTTATTCTATAGATACTCACAAACATCATACAGCAACTTTATGATAAACTGAGTGTGTTAGTGTGTAGGTACACCAAAGAACTTGGCATCTGGTCATAAATACAAATACAACAGTATGTGTGCACTTCATTTAGTGTAAGATGTATCTGTAGTATGGTAAAGATTTATATGTACCTATATATAGACATGTATTATTATAAGATATAAGATTTGAACATTCCATATCGGTTAAGGTGTATTTCGAATTCTATGTGAGTATGCATGAAACTGCACTGGAAACATTTTATTCGCATATGAACCATAAATTATTTTTCTTTGAGTCGTTTTCCCCAGCGTATTTTATGCAAACGAATGAGTTGGCGTTGTGTAGCTGGAGGTGAAAAGCACTTTCCCAGTGATGCATCGATGTCGAACTCTTTCTACAACAGTTCTTTATCCCCTAGATTTTTCCAAAACGAAGTTTGCCTATATTATACGCAGTTCTTTCCGGTCACCTTACCTCGGCAGGTTTTGTAGTACATGCAATGGGGAAATATGCGTAATATGCACATGGTTAACCGGTAAAATTGGGAAAGATGCTTTTATACAGATCAGTAGAAACAAGTGAAATAATTCACATGGACAATGATAATATATCTATGTGAAAGCCGTGAGGAGTGCAGAAATAGATTTTATTGTGAAAGCACTCAGCAGAGGAGAGTTGCTGTAAGAGACAAATTTCACTATGATGGCAAAACGGCAAAGTAGAGTTTCAATGATGTATTATAAAAGTAACGAGCTATACAAACTAAATAGTAGACAAGTTGACACGAACGAACGGGAAAACAGAAATCATTCCATTCTTACATCATTATCAAACTCCTCATTTTGCATGTAGGATACTTTTTCTTGATTCTACCGTCTTCTCATTCCAAACAATCACACTCTCTTGATTCTTGATATTTGATAAATTCAAAAAAAATGATCCGACAAGCAGACACCCTAGGACTTTAAGCATGATATGATTTTTGAATTTTAGAATTAGGTTTGAAGTACTATACGTGATTAACGATACTAAACAATCAAGTATAAACAAAGAAGTTTTTTTGTAAAATATTTGTATACCATGCATGTTCGTGCCTTTCACATGCGCGGCACCAGATTGGAAACATCTTGAAAAAGCGTTGGCGACACCCTAGAACTTTAAGCATGAAATGATTTTTGTATTTTTGAATTTAGTTTTGAAGTGCTATACGTGATTAACGATACTAAACAGGCAGGTATAAACAAAGAAGTTTTTTCGTAAAATATTTGTATACCATTAATGTTCTTGCCTTTCACATGCGCTGCACCAAATGGAAACATCTTGATAAAAGAAAGCGTTGGTTCTTTCTTCGTGGTATGCACAGGCGTTTAATTTTTGACAAAGAAAGTGAAAGAAAATTAGAGCCAATCAGATTTGGTTTCAAATGGTTTCTTTGTTTCCAGAATTTGTATAAAAAGGCTGATTTTCAGGCAAAGAT